>JARHVA010003404.1:1900000-2009223 GCA_037957365.1 Torreya grandis | reverse complement strand
CAAACTGAGAGTGCTTGAGGTCACTAAGGACTGGTGAGGGTTTGAATATGTTTGCAGTTGTGTTGGGTGACTATATGCAGAGAATAGGGAAATTTACCTTAGTGGTTTATTTGTAATCTTGCTTGCTTTGTAATATTTATCACCTCCCTTATAAATTAACTTTGAATGGAATTTTATAGGGATCTATTGGTCATGGGTTTAATGTATTCATGCTAGGCTAACATAATGAAGAATATGAATCAAATGGAAATGGTCATTTGGGATCAAAATGTGACTAGACAAGAGCACCAAAAATGGGACACTCTAGGGTTTGGCACTATAGTGTAGGTCCAACAATCTTGTCCAATAGGCTCATGACATAGGGGGATAGAATTGGCCTAGGAAATATAGCCTAGTTGAACTGAAATCAGGTTTTAGAAGTCTATGGATGATTAGTTATGAGAAAAAATGTGTCTAAAAGGTTCATATTAGCATGCAAGAGGGTCCTATGGATAGGGTGTCACAAGCCAAAATCAAGATACCAATTTGGACATTTTATATGACTACAAAAACCTGTCTAAATAAATATTTATGTAATTATGTGTAGGAGAAGTATCTTTAGGATATGTATAATGATGTGCCTTTAGAATAATATGTTAATTTATATGAATCACTAATTTGGAAGGTGGTTTATGTGATTGTGATTATTGATAATTAGACATATTTTTTTAATAAACTTGATTTTAAATTTGTTGCTTTTGAACCTTTTGCACTTTTTTAAAAATTGATAAAGACAAACCTTTTACCTAGGTGTAATAATTGAAAATGTGTTTTGATCTTGCATATATATTATTGAATTATGGTGTTGTATGGATTGGAGGATTACCATATATTTTATAGGGTACTCATATCTAGTTCTTGAAATTGTAATAAATTGATTGAAATCAATTTAGTTTAGGTATTTATGTATCTAGTAGGTACAACATAAAAAGTTTACAACCAAGGCATCCCAATATTATATAAAATACCCCATTTTGTGGTTTTGTTATAAAATAAGTAGATAAAATAGTAAGGGCCACCTAAAGAGGCAATACAATGTGTCCCAAATTAGTTTTTTTCTCCCATTGAATGTCTTGACACTGTTAGAAGTTGATTGTATATCATTTTGTATGTAACCCAATGAATGAAGTAATGTCATTGTACATGCATTCTCACTTGATCCATTATAAACTATCACACTATGAATATTTTATTGACTAGTATAATCTTATATACATAAAGCATGAAAATCAAAAATCATCATGCACCATCTCGCTATCATCAAAAGTAATCATGGGACATGACTATGTAGTTTGAGAAATTGTACAAATAATTCCATCCAATGATGATCATATGATTTAAGAGGTGTATAATAATTTTAATTGTGATGTAATATTGAATTTTCCTTATTAGCATTATGATTAAGAAATGGTTTACTATAAATATGCAACTTAGCATTTTCATTATGTTGAGGCATAGTTTCTTATGCAGGATTGCCTAGCTCAATAACATTGTTATCAAGATCCTAAATAAGGTGTTTGAGTTTAAAACATTTTTTATTAGAATGACCATTACATATATGGTGAATACAATATGCATTGTTATCAAAATATTTGCCATGATGTTTACTCATGTCAAGTTCAAATGGTGGTGGTAGAATAATGAGACTGAATTCAAGAAACTTTTGTATCAATTTATGAGGTACTTGTTTTAAGATAGATAATTTCATTCTTGATTGATGTAATAAAAAAATATTGTTATAAGTTTGATACATAACATTAACTATGATTTTAGCATTCGCTTTAGTATCCATTGGCTTAGCTTTGTAAAATGGTTTGATTTGAAACTTAGTTGTGGAAGTTGAATTAGATATAGGTGCATACTTAAGATTGTTCAAAGTAATAATCTTGACTTTTCTTCATCTTATTGTGTGACAAAGATCTTCAAATGATATTAATTTATTGAAAAAATTGACTCATGCAAAGGTGCAACTATTTTTTCTAAAAATATCTTTTAATTAATTATCTACCAAGGTATTTCTCATTTTGGAAAGCATGGTCTTGTAATGAAATACATAATCATTGATAGACTCATTAGTTCCTTAATTAAGCTTAGTAATTTACAAATAAGATATATTTTCATCAATGTTAAAAACATAATGATTACGAAATTAATCTACTAATAGATTGAATTATTTGACTAGTTAAACAAGTAGATCACAAAAAACAAACACAAGGCATAATATTTTAAACCTATTAGAAATAAATTTGTTCGTAACTTGTCATTGAAATCATAATCCAAACATGTCACATGAAAATATCCAAGATGTTATTTCAGATCTCCTTGTCCTTCATATAGTGGAATTTTAGAACCTACAAATCTTGCAGGTAAAGGGTATGATTCAATATTAGGTGTTATAGGATTATGAAGTAAAGCTTGGGAATCTAACGATTGTATAGATTTTAGGATAAATTTATCTAATTATTAAAAATTAAGATGCATAAATCTAATAGTTTTATTAAGGTATTGTGCATTAGGTAAGGTATGTGAGGCAGTGTTTATATTTATTAAAGGTTTTAAATGAATCACTTGGTTTGGCATAGACATAGAGATATGTTGTAAACCTTATGTTTCCCCAAGACTAAAGGTGTAGATATAATAATAATACAAATAATAGTAATATAAATACACATGCTAGGATTTACAAGAGGTTTTTAAATATAATAATTTGGTTCTTTATATATACTAACATGATTGGGTTTCATTTTTCTTATCTAGCTTAAAATAAAAAAAGACTCAATTTCATTAGGATGGTCACTAAGGTATTCAAAAAATTATTTTTCATCAATAGGAACAAAATTATTGTTAGTATATTCACGAGTATTATCATTTTATATGGTCATAATAAGTTTGTTGAGAGGATATAAAGTAAGCATTATAGATTTTGAAATATATGAGTGATCTTGTTTCCATGTCCTACTCAATTTGAAAAAACTTTGAATTAATGGTACTTCCATCTTAGAATGTGATTTAGTTATAATTTTATTATCAACTTGAAGAAAGTAATGTCCATCAAATATAACCATCTGATCTTTGAAAAATTAAAGAAAACAAAAATTGAAATGTAAGATACTAAAAAAGAAATATTGTTTTGTTTGTGGAGATTAATAAATTCTTATGAGATCTAAGATTAAAATATGATGATTTTAGTGACAAATAATATATCTAAGTTCAAAATAAAGTGATTTTAGTGTTAATAATTATATATGAGGTTGAAATTAAGTTCTTTGAGTGTCAATTGTAGATATAAAGTTGAAATAAAATAATTTTACTATCAAATAATTAAGAATTTATCTAAGCCCTAGGACACTTTTATTGAAACCCTATAATATTGGAACCATAAAGAAAACATAGAGTTTGAAAATTTTCAATAAATAAATAGGTTCAACAATTTTTTTTTTAAAAATTTGGATTAAAAAGTGAAATGGTGCTATTTAAGATAAATTAAATAGAATAAATCAGAATGTTGTAAATGACCTTTATGCAAGTAGAATTAAAGTAAAAAATTAAATTTGACAATGTGAAAATGATTGAAATATAACTAAATATGAAAAAATGACAAACTTAGATGTTTCTATTTAGAATTTTACTATGTTTGACTAGAAAAAGGTGGAAACAAGAAAATAAGACCATAATCTATAAGTACCAAGAAGTGGGAACTTAAACTACAAAATGAAAAAATTGGCAGAGTGAGGACATGATCAAATAATACTACTATCCCATTTGGTTAATCATGTATTTTTATAAAAACAATAGGAAAATTAGGACACAATCACTTGTGATAACTTGAGTTGGGTTTGAATGCATAGGTTTGACCCTAGAAATTTTGAAAAAGGCATGAAAGTAGATTCTCCAATGTTGAAACCCTAATATAGATAATGATGACTAAAAATTTTAAAATATAAAATTATGGAATGTAATTAAGTTAATCTAACCCCAATTACCCCCATGATGATTGAATTCTTCCTTTGTATCCAATACTCGAAAGAAGGAAATTAGGGCCATATGGTTCTCCAACTTAGAGTGTTTTGTGAAATTATTTTCCTTTGACTATATGAATGCATCTAGGGATGGGTTTAATAATTTATCATGATTCTCTTTAGTCTAAATAAATCAAGTTTTTGAATTATTTGAGGATTTCCTATAGTGATAAAAATATAATTGAAAAGAATAAGCAACGTTTTCTTAATGTGCAATAGTGTAAGTATGCCTCTATATTAAAATTTACAAATGAAAGAATAAGTTACTTAAGTTTGCCTTTATGGAAATACAAAAGGGGAAGCCAAAATATAAGAAGAAAAAAATGGAAGACAAGGTAAGGGAGTGTTTAATTTTATAATTTGACTATAAGAGGGCTAAGGACAACAACATCCAACATGGGACAAAAATGCCTCCCACTATTTTCCTTATACATGTTTCTATCCCTTAGGTGAATGTGTGGAATTTTGGATTTGGATTTTTTTGAAGAAATTATTAATGTTATTTTTATCAATTGGAACACTCTTATAAGATAAAAATGACAATGTGGAAAATAAATAGGTCCTATATATGCTTAGGATAGGGTGAGGTGAAAACTAGATATTGATTAAGTGTTAAAAATACCCAAAACTAACATGATAAATTATTTGTGACTAGATTGAGGTTACTACACCATGAAACATTTACGCATTGACATATACTCAAGAGACATCACATCATAAAGACAACCATAAAACTTAACCCTATTAACTTGATTGGTGACATGGTAAAATAATCACATAAGACCTACATGGTATTTATTGTTTATCATGATAACATATATATATATATGTATATATATATATATATATATATATATATATATATATATATGTTATCATGATAAACAATAAATACCATGTAGGTCTTATGTGATTATTTTACCATGTCACCAATCAAGTATATATATATATATATATGTATATATATACATATATATATATATATATATATATATCTATATATATATATGTATATATACATATACATATACATATATATATATACACACACACATATACATATACATATATATATATATATATACATATACATATATATATATATATATATATATATATATATATATATATATATATATATATATATATATATATATATATATATATATATAATCCAATGATAATCACATGCTTTTTATTAATAACTAAGGAATAAGACAATCTATTAATTCAACTTGATATGCATTGAATTATTCACCACTATGATTTTCTCAATGTGAAATAGTGTATAAGTGCTCAAAAGATAGTTCCAAGCTAGGAATAATAAATGACCTATGATTTGTATTTATAATTTCCTTTATTTGAATTTATAAAATGTATAAGAATACCTAAACTAATATTCATATTTTTGAAACTAACCATTATTTAGCATGGGTATAAGGCCACTTTAGGTGGACAGGTCTATGACACCTATCCTAAAGAATTAGGGATAATTATCCTAAGTTAGAGATATTCAAAGAGTGTTGTAATAGAGGTTTGAGCATTAAATTGGAAAGCTATGTGCAATAGTGATGTAAAATAGAGGGGTCAATCCTATGTAAATATAAAAGGCTTAGAATAGTGGTGAATAAGAGTTATTGGGTATAAGTTGAGTAATCTAGGATGTGTAAATAATTAGTATTGTCAAGTACTTTTGACTAGATTTAAATGTCTATAGTTAAAACAAATTTTACCATTTTCCTTGCATGGAATATTGGTCTATGGCTCATCTATCACATAAAAAAGGAAACCATATTATTGTTATCATAGAGTAAATATACAAAATAAAATAAAATTATGTGTCATTAAAAAAAATGATTCATAAGTTTAAATATTAATGCATCATTACTATACAAAAAGTACATATTAACTCTATTGAGAATGAGGTAAATGAAGCTTTAAAATTAATATTTTCACTTGTATCTCCTCAAATATGGAAATTAACATACCTAATTGAATCTATGTAGATGATATTACTAATTTTAATTGGCTGTAATCTCATATCTCTCCCTCTACCATTAAAGGTTGATATGAGAAAGATAAAAAAATAAGGGATTTGATATTAATTCATATTGTGTTTGATAAAAATACATGGGACATACTACTAATAGATGCTATGGTTTGAGAAATAAAATAGAATATTTAATTTTTAATATCATTGTTCAATCCAATGATGTTTCAATTCCTATTGATGATTGGTCAAAAAACATATTATAGATCTTATTTCCTTTGTTTAAATCATTTTTAACACCTAAAATAAAAAAACTAACCCTAATCACAACGAAAATGATGAGTATGATAGATATTTTATATTTTAATGAGAAAGGGAATGGGGTTGTGATTTATCTCAATAATCCATGTGTTGAAGACTACCTACACACCAATACTATGAAGAGGGATCAAATTCCATGTAATTATCTCATGCTATGGTGATGTGTGTATAATATTGGTGAAATATTATATGCTAATGCATTCCTAGTTTGATTATGTGCTTGAATAAATGACTTGTGACCTTGATATTGTATTCAAACCTAGATCAGGGCTTCTTGTGTTATAGGTAGAATATTTTTTTCCTCTCAATTTGAAATTCAATAATATGGTAATTATAATGATAGAAGCCTCTTAGTCATCTATTAGCGAATAAATGTGTAGAAAATGTGCTTATATAGTGAAGTTTTTGGTATTTACTAAAATTGGGATTATGAAACATGAATAATGACCCAATAAGATAAATTTTAATTAAGTTAATTATCCATTAATTAGAGGAAGGATGAAATTGATAGCTTTAGACACATGATTTACCTACAAGATTATCATGAAGGAATAGTTTCATATAAGGGATAGATGCAGTCAAACTATAAGTATGAATAAGTCAAGACTACTTGTAACAAGTATATGAACATTTAATATCATATTTTACTTAGTATAGAGGTTAATTTGTATATAAGTAGAGGAATAGTAGTTTGAAATCATAGAATTGAGCATAGGTTATGTGTATAATGGGTGCTCACAATTGCATTATTCTTACATTAAAGGTTAATTTTAGTGTCCACATTACCACCCTTTTATTATAGTAATTAAGAAAATAAAAATTACTAGAGTAAAAGGAAGAGTGTTATACCTAAGCTTACTTCTAAAAAATGGACTTGAATGTAGATCACATTCTAAATTATGCTTCATGGAAACCTACAATGAAACAAGTATAAATAAATCCTTAGGATAAAAAATTCAAAAGTAAATACATGAAAATTATAAATAAAATAATAAGGAATGAATAAAAATTTTCATGTACGTGAACCATTGTGTTTTTTGGTGCAAAATTGGTGACTAGAGAGGGTGGAACCCTTGGAGAATTCTTCATTGAAACACTTAGATTGGAATATGCATGCCCCAATCCTAATTGGTAGGAGAATGCGGTTACAAAATCAAAGAATTAAAATATATTGGAATAATTTTATGAATTCTAATAGATCATGTGGGTTAAAAAATGGTGCAAAAAGTTGTATCAATTGCTACTGATGGAGTAAGATTCATTCTAGTGAAAAATTAATGAATACATGTTGTAAAAACTAGTGAAATATAATATGAATTAAGTGTCGTGTATCTAACATACATACTGACATGATTTACTATTATTTCTATGGAAACTAATGCAAAATTAAGCAATAAAATGATCATGTGCCACCCACATGCCCCCAATATGATATATGAGTATATTTATTTTGATAGATTGATAATACCAACTAAATCTCTAATTGAATCCTATGTAAATTTTGGAACATATGCCATGCATGATTCTCCCAATATGTGAAAAATATGTAATAATTTATATATAAATTTTACACTATTTATGGTTAATAACTAAAATCTATTCTATAAATTGAGTATGATTTGAATAATTATAGAAAATAATCGTTCTAATTTTTGGAATGAAAATGCATTAATTTGGATAGTTTTGACTTGTATCATTGTCCCTAAGGTGTAGTAATATATGAATATACTTTCTAATTAAAAAAAAATGTATGCATTGTAATCAACTAAAAAAATATTGTTATTTTATATCTATGCAGTGGATAGTTTCAGCTTAGTCTATAAGATAAGCCATTGTGTATGCCCCCTCTTTTGAGATGAGTTGTGATGATTTCATAATAATTTATTTCAAAATATAAGTTATGAAAATGATGTTACGATAAGATTTAAATTTGGAGTAATAATGATAACATTTGAAATCTTGGAATCATAGTATTGTTATGAGAAATATAGTAAAATATGATGCATTTAAATCCAAACATACATAATGTCATATCTAGATATATGTTAGCAATTAAGTACATAGTAAAAAATGCTCATATACTAAATACTTTAAACTAATATATAAATACTTGGGAAAGATGCATGATAACCATCATGGAATCATAAAACTTTGGAGATGCATGATATTTATCATGGCATTTAAAAATTGAGAAAAATATAGTAATTAAGATTCATGGTGAAGATTCACACACAAAGAGTAAATGCAAAGGCACAAAAAGCACACAATAAGACTAAGGGGCCACATACAAGGGACATGTCAAATTTTTCTCACATGCATATAAATATGCAATAAGTCTTATATCTACAAACAAGGACATCTTCAAATGTCCAAAATCTAGAGAATTCGAATACATACAAAGCATAAAGAAAATAAGTAAACATGATCAACATGATTTAAAAAGTGAAGTTAATCTATATAAGTAATTTATACAATTATCACACATAGTAACTCAGTTATTTAGTGAAAGATCAAAGTTAAAGTAAGTGAGAAAATAATGAAAGATTTGTGTAATGCACTGAGTGAACTTAATGTGATTCAAATAATTTGTATATGTACTATGACTATTTTTAATCTACGAAATTGGATCCTATGTTCACTGGGACAAGTCTTCTTGAATGGGATAAAAGTGCAATATGTAATCGTTAGGAATAGTTTGGTTTTGTATCTATAAATTTTATGGGCCTAGGATAATATCACCACCTACAACAACTAAAAGAGACAACCTGTATGTTTTATAACTCACTCAAGCACATTTATGAAACATATTTGATATAAAAAATAATAAATACAAGTATTGAATATACTGAATCACAAATTAATTAATGTAAGTAAACTACACATGCCATGCATAAGTCTTGGATTTTATAATTTTTGAAATATATTATTTTGTATATATATAATTGTTAAATTAACATAATAACCAATGATTCCTAAAAGAGCCACACAATAAATATAATTTTTATTGAACAAAGGAAGGATGACCTCTCATAAATGGGAAGTATCATGCCATCAAGAAGTATATGATATCAATTAGAAATCTAAAAAATGATTTGGCTATGTAACATAAGTACTACTATCATGATAATAATCTAAAGTATCATGTGTATGTTGTTTAATATTTAAAACTTTAATAATTTTTGGAACCCATCATGTAGTATAAGAACTCAGTGTTGGTGTTCTTTATGGAATACTCTTAATGTCATGTAAAACTAATATAGGATGTGTTGGAGTAAAAAGTGACTCTTTAGAATCTAGGACAAATCTATGATTAGGTGGAATTTTGAAAATAGGTCTTATAAATTTGATCACTTTATTTTAAATTCTCTTAATAGGTTGAACCTTTTTAGGTTGCTTAATTTAATTTCACTATGTAGTAACACTAACCTCATTTCAAACATCTATGTACTATATAAGCCACTGGATGAAGCTACTCAATCTAAGGACATCCAAATAACATATAAAAAACTATTTCACTAAATACCATGATAAACTTGGTAGCCACAAGTGTTAGACCAACCTGTAGTGGTAATGTGATCTCACGAATAAAAATCTAAACATCTCCATTGAAACAATTAATTTATATTTATTTAGAAAGTATATATTTATCTGTGAATCTAAAATATGAAATAAGTGTGATATTTCAAATATTCACACTTGAACCATTATTAACCATAACATTATTTATAGTTTGATGATTTTCACATCCTAATTTCATCTTATGATTTATAGCCTCTAAATCTGTAGATTAATATGGCTATTATTGATTTGATTTGAGATTTTTGACATATACTATAATGGGATAGTGATATTGTTGATTAGTATACATGATGTGATAATTATATTTTAATATTCTATACATTATGGATATGTATTTGTTAGTTTTGCATCATTGGTTGATATTTATCATGATTTAAACTAACTACCTACTTGTTATGAGGTAGATGCAGGATTGATCCTACCCTTAGAGATTGATGAGGGAGAGCATCATTAGAGAGGATGGGCTAGATGGGATGATTGGGAAATGATAGAGAAATTTCTAGTGACCCTACACACACAGTAGATTTTAAAATGTTATATGCATAACATGTTTTAAATGTTAGTGCGTAGTTAAATAAATATGTTCTATTTATATTTATATCTAGATTTAGTTTTTGATTTCATTATATTAATTTAATTTAATTTTCTAGATTTTTTATAATAAATAAGTAAAATAGATATTTAATTGCTATATAGATATGAATTATTATATATACAATTATCTTGCAATAAGAAGCAATTAATGATTTGATATATGTTAGTTAAATAAATAATTATCATTGTAAAGATTTTCTTCAAGGAGTTAAAATATATTATGAGGCTAACTTAGAGTTAGTTTAGCTAAATTTAATCTTTTTAAAACATGCATGAGATTGTATTAAAAGTGAAATTAAATTTGACCTAGTCTTATGTTGAGATAACATAGCAAGTTATGGCATAGTGTTATAAAATAAATAAATGAAATGTTTTAAATATTAATTAAGAAAGTTGAGTTAAGGGAGAGTATGTCCTTAGAGGTGAGATAATCTACAACTAGTAAATTAAAAAGAAGGTCATACATGGATAGGGAACCTAGAGAAGAATATCATGCAAAGAGAAGGACATTGGAGAGGAAAAGGAGGATAATTTATAAATTCATGGGGATAGTTTGAAATAAGAAGCAATAAATAAGGAGAAAAAAGGAGAAGACATTGAGGATTTTTTAGAGAAAGTTTTGGGAAAAGCAAAAATAAAGGCATGTTGATCAGACAAGCAATTAGTTTAAAAGGTTGGTAATGTAAATTACATTATTGTGTGTAATATTGTTATGATTTTAATATTTCTTGAAATCAATGCATACATAGCCCATATTTTTATTATAAATTAAATTTAGTATAAAAATTGAGTAAATTTGATAGTATATATTGCCAAAGTATTAATATACAAGTAGCATCTTTTGTTATAAGCTGCATCTATCTAATGTAAATCGATATATATAATTATGAGAGTACCATTTATTGAAGTCTGAGTTTAAATAGGTGTTGACACAGTGGATTACACCTGGGGGTAGGATGCCTAGCTCCCACCCTTCCACACGCAACAATGGAAACTCCCCTCTCACCTGTGGGACTGGTGAAGCTGGAGGGGAGAGTCTCTAGATAAGGGCTAGCTCCCTCTAATGTATCATTTAGGCCCTAGTTTCTCCTAATTCTAATAAATAAAATGTAAAAGGGGGGGGGATGAAAAAGGGGAGAGAGATGCTGAAAATAGAACCTAAGCCTAAAAATGTAAAAGGGTGATACACCAAAAAATGGTTGATTTACTCCATCTGAACATACACTTTCCACCAAGAACAAGCTACCATACACTTCATCTAACATGAGAAAACCTTCTGCATCAATGGGTCAGGGGTTCATGGAGATACAGGGAGGAAATAACTACTAGAGGCATTTTGAGACACACTGCAATAGCCTATCCACTTCACCTATACTCCTCTAGGGATGCTTCTGACAGACCTGTAAAAGGAAACTCAAAAATACACCAGACATGCTGAAATCATTCTATAAAAGCACTAATAAAATGACTTAACACAGAATCAAGGCATAGACACATACTAAAGATGCAAAACTTAGAATGGAGGTAAAAATGCTAAGTTCTGATTCAAGGTAAAATTTTGGCAGAGCTCTTCCTTACAAGCCTGAGAGATTTTTGGGCAGAGTTTTGCCTTAAGGCTAAGAGCAGATTCCTTTTCAATAGAGAAGTTTAAAATATATAGAAAGAGGAAGAGAACTTGGCACTTCTTGGGAAAGGTTTTAGCACCCATTTTTGCAAGTGGCCCATGTGCATTTTGAACCTTGGGAAGAGGAAAGCCACTATTACTAATGTCATTCTTCTAGAAGAGGCTTACTAGAACCATGCTGTATAATCACCAAAATTGAATTTGGCATTAAAAATTAATGCAAGAACATAGCTGTGCCTCTTTCTTGCAAACAGACTACACTTTGTCCCCTCATCAATGCTAACTGTAGAAAAATAGGTCACATCGCTCATCTGGCAATGACTCACCTTCCCTTTGCCACTTGAATGCTTTGTCATTTCTACTCTTTATCTTCTTCCTACTCTTTCAGCCCTTGGGGTGATCTTCTGGTGGGTCGCTACTTTCCTTGGGCTATTTCCATGATTTGGTGCTCAAACAGTTCAAAACGAATGGCTACTTCACTATGTTAAATTTGACATTCATACGACCTTCACCCAATGCCTAGTTCATTTGCTTAAATTTGACAGATTTTGGGACGTCATCATCCTTAGAAAAATTGTCAGGCCTTTTTTGTGGCTTTTCTTCCCCATAAGTTTTCTATTTTAGGATTTTTCTCGCAGACAAAAAGTTCACGGGAATTGGCCACTTTGACTTTTCTACGAGCTCTTTGACTTTATTTTCACCTTTGGGCCCTTTGAAAATCCTTTCCCAAAATTCCTTCTAGCCTTTTATCTGAAGGAATTCCTTCATACAAAAAGTCCAAAGAAATTCAGAGCCTTGAGTCTTCTCGCGTCCCTTAAATCTCTTCGGCTCCCTTTGAAACATTCTCTGCCCTCCGCAAGGGCTTTTGGACTTTAAACTTCCCTCTAAAAGGGCTTCCAGACATTCAGCTATGCCCTTCAGCTTTACTTGGAATGTTTCTTGCCCTCCAAAAGGGCATTTGGATCTTGAACTGCCCTTCAACTGTAGGGCACACCTTTGAACCAAGCTGTTGAACCAACCCATTGAACTAAAATTGGTTTAACAGTTCAATCGGTTCAACAGTTCAACCACTACATGCCGAGTCCATTAAACCAAGCCTTTAAACTAATTCATTAAACCTCCTTGTTAAACTGAAGTGATTGAACCAAATGATTAAACCAATCCATTAAACCAGTTTAATGGTTCAACGATGCGCACCGAGCCCATTGAACTTTGGCATTAAATCATCTGATTGAATTGGAAGCTATTTGAACTGATGCCACTGAACTGGCTAAGTGAACTAAGTGTCTAAACCTACTGATGAACTAAGAACCAAAGTGTTGAACCAATTGAGTTGAACCAAGGCTTGAACCAAAGGCATTGAACCAATGCATTGAACCAGTTCAATGGTTCAACACTTCAAGTGATTGTTGAAAAAAGCCCGTTGAACTCTTTTGTTTGAACCAAAAGCCATGAAGTAAGTGATGAACCAAGCTTAGAAATTGAAGTGATGGACTTGAAGTGATGAACTAGGCTTTGAAATGGAGTGATTGAGCTGTCGATTGAACCAAGGCTCAAACCAAGGCTGATTGAACCAGGCGTTGAACCAAAGCATTAAAATAGTTTAATGGTTCAACCATGCCAATTTTTCTAGTGATTTTCTTCAAGAAAGAGCCTAAAGAAGCCTTGGAAAAACCTATCACTCTCTCTATAACTAATCCTTCATGCACCAAAGACTAACCTACAGAGTTCGTAGAAATCCAAAACCTACAGATTCTGTAGAAATCCAAAACCTGTAGAGTCCATAGATTTAGACCTGTAGAGTCCATAGATATTCTACAGAGTTTGTAGAAATGAATAGATTAATGAAAAATTGAAAAATGAAATGGCCTAGAATAGTAGGGATAGAAGGGGACTGATTTTTGGCTTGTTGGGCAAAAAATGGTCAACAAATTGGTGACTCCCAAGGGAAGCATGCCTGTTATGCTTAAAGACCAGTTGCCTTGTATTCCATTGGGCACAGAGTCAAATGCAACTTGAACAAAAATAAAAAACAGCCCCACAAGATCTAAGAATCAAACATGAAGCTTTTTTACCCCACACACAAAGGGAAACACACACAAGGCTAAAAAACACTACTTGTGCAAACTGCACTTAGGGAAAGTAAGAAATAAACTGAAAGCAAACTGTTATATACAGCTAACCAGGAATGTTTGACTCCCTCCTAGATCAAAGGGAAAATTTCTTAAGTCCCCTTCCTGGCAAGAAGACTTATGGTGCCAAGCAAGTGGCTAAAAGAAAAGGAGATTTGGTGACCTGCTCCTCTTGCCTGTAAACTGGATTGGCTAGTATCCAAGTGGATCAAATTCAAACATGCTTCCAACATATATGTACTCTACTTATCCTTGGAAGCTTGTTGAATGCTGGTACCTCATATTGGTGCTCTTCACCAAGAAATCAGTGGATTTTGGCTTATCACCATTAGCCCTTTGATGTGCATAATCCCCTTGCAGTGCATCATGGTCTGACTTGTTTCCTTCTACCTCATTGAAGACTCTGTTAGACTCATCCTCTGCTTCCTCTTGGCATTCTCGAAGAAGGGTGATAGTTGTGATATTTGAAATGGAATCACAAACTGATTGCTCATCCCACAAAACATCACCTCTCTATTCAAAGATTTCTTCTTCAAGGCATTCCTCTAGGAAGATAGACCTCTCCTTTTCCTCCTCGATGATCAGGATCTCTAGATGTTCAAAGGTATCCTCCTAATCCTCCTCTAACTCAATCTCTTTAGCATAGTTGTCCTCCTCATCTAAGCAACAAGGAAGTTCATCTAACAAGGGGGGAGAGAGCTCACCATGCTTTTGTTCTTTCTCATATTGCTAGAACGTTTGCATATATGCAAGATCTACATCTTCTCCATTGCTGATGGTGTCTTCACAAGAAGCATCAATGATGATTTCTTCTTTGTTGTCACTCATGATAGCCTCCTATAAAACTATAGATTGGATCTTTTGCTCCTTACTCACCTCTTACAAAATAGGTTCCTCCTTGAGAAGGGGTGAATTAGGAACACCATGTGGAAAAGGAGGCAGTCCTTGAGCCAGAATCGAATGATTCTCCTCCTTCCATCTGACCAACACTTCATCAATATCAGGTGTAGCCTGATATATCTCTTGGAAATGTGTAGGTGGGGTGTGTTTAGACATGGAATGTGCCATTGGGTCTGAACCATCCATCACACATTGGCTGAGGAATCTCTCTCTAGATTCCAACTCTGTAATTCTCCTCGCCATATCCTCTTGGAAGAGCCTTTCTTGGAAGTCACCAGCATCATCATAAGTAGGAGCAGCCTCATCTTCTTCAAGGTTTTGAGAAAAACCCTAATTATCCTCTTTCCTACCCCATGATTCTACTATTTTCCCCTAGTTCAGGATCTCAAAATTGGAATTTTGCTCCTACGAACAGGTAGCAATTGTGTTTTCTCCAAGGTCCTGGGGCTCCTCCATAAGGTCTGAAGATTTGAACTCTCTTTCAAGAAGCATCATCATCCTAGCCTCTAGATCTTCAATTTGCTTGGCTAGATTGTCCTGAAAGAGTCTTTCTTTGAGGTCACTAGCATCATCTTCTTCAAGGCTCTGGGCTGGTTCCTAGCATTCCTTCCTCCAACTTGGAATTTGCACATCATGTTGAAAAACTTGGGGAGGTTGAGGAATGCTAGGAAGAGACTTTTGATGCACCAGAAGAGTCTCTAAAAGAGGGACATGTTGGCTGGTGGTATTCCCCCCAATGGAAGATTCATGATCTAAGGAGTTTAGAAGGTTCATCTCTATGGGAGGTTGTTTTAATGCCCTCTGGTGTTAGAAAGATAGGTGCACAAGATTGAGAGTAGATGCATCAGATGATCTGGAGTGGGTGAGTGTTATCTGATAGAAAGGATTTGGTTTACAAGAGGGGGCTTTCTTCAGAATAGGAGGGGGCATATAAGGCTGATTGCCTTGAATAAATGGATTTCTCCATTTTGCTACCTCCTCCTCCATGGATTGAAAGGCCTGTGCTTGCCTAAACAAACACTCTTCTTTATACATCAGCTCCTGCTGATATCTGTACTTCTCCTCCAGTGTGTCAATCTCCATCGTGTGCCTCTCAAACTCTAGGGCCACTTCCATTATCATTGCAGGGCAACTAAGAGAGATACTTGAGGTGATTCTTTGAATATATTGAGCTTGATCATGGTAGTATGAAGGAATACAAGGACCATGATTTTGTGTAGAGGGATTATACATACAAAAGTGATTTATTAATGGCACCAGGCTGCTTAACTAGCAAATTCAACTTGGAGTCACCATTGGTGTTTATGCAAAAGCCTCTAAAGGCTAGTTGGTTGAAGAACACACCAAAAATTCTTTAACTCTTTGAACACAACTTGTCCTAGCTGATTCCACTGGGCATGCCGAAAATTGTTGATGTAGTGGATTACACCTGGGGGCAAGATGGCCCTTCCACATGCAATAATGGAAACTCCCCTCTCGCCTGTGGGACCAATGAAGCTAGAGGGGAGACTCTCTAGATAAGGGCTAGCTCCTTCTAATGCATCACTTAGGCCCTAGTTTATCCTACTGCTAACAAATAAAATGTAAAAAAGGGGGATGAAAAGGGGGAGAGAGATTCTAAAAATAGAACCTAAGCCTAAAAATGTAAAAAGGGTGATACACTAGAAAATGGTTGATCTACTCTGCCTAAACATACACTTTCCACCAAGAACAAGCTCCCATACACTTCATCTAACATGATAAAACCTTCTGCATAAGTGGGTCAGGGGTCCATGGAGATACAGGGAGGAAATAACTACTAGAAGAGTTCTGAGATACACTGTTGTAGCCTATCCAGTTCACCTATACTCCTCTAGAAATTTTTCTGAAAGACCTGTAAAAGGAAACTCAAAAATACACTAGACATGCTGAAATCATTTTGCAAAAGCATTAAGAAAATGAATTAACACAAAATCAAGGCATAGACACATGCTAAAGCTGCAAAACTTAGAATGGAGGTAAAAATGCTAAGTTCTAATTCAAGGTAAAATTCTGGTAGAGCTCTACCTTACAAGCCTGAGAGATTTTTGGGCAGAGTTTTGTCTTAAGGCTGAGAGTGGATCCCTTCTCAAAAGAGAAGTTTACAATACATAAAAAGAGGAAGAGAACTTGGCACTTCTTGGAAAATATTTTGGCACCCTTTTCTGCAAGTGGCCCATGTGCGTTCTGAACCTTGGGAAGAGGAAAGCCACTATTACTAATTCCATTCTTCTATAAGAGGCATACTAGAACCATGATATATAATCACCAAAATTTGACTTTGGCATTCAAACATTAATGCAATAACATAGCCACACCTATTTCCTACAAATAGACTATAGTTTGTCCCCTCATCAATGCTAACTATAGAAAAATAGGTCACACTGCTCATCTGGCAATGACTCACCTTCCCTTTACCACTTAAATGCATTGTCATTTCTGCTCTTTGTCTTCATCCTACTATTTTATCCCTCAGGGGTGATCTTCTGGTAGGTCACTACTTTCCTTGGGATATTTCCATGATTTGGCACTCAGACAGTTCAAAATGAATAGCTACTTCACTATGTTAAATTTGACGTTCACACGGCTATCACCCAATGGCTAGTTCATTTGCTTAAATTTGATGGATTTTGAGATGTCACCATCCTTGGAAAAATAATCAAGCCTTTTCTATGGCTTTTCTTCCCCATGGGTTTTTTGTTTCGGGCTTTTTCTTGTAGACAAAAAGTTTACGGGAATTGGCCGCTTTGACTTTTTTGTGAGCTCTTTGAAAATCCTTTCCCCAAATTCCTTCTAGCCTTTTATCTAAAGGAATTCCTTTAGACAAAAAGTTTGAAGAAATTCAGATCCTTGTGTCTTCTCGTGTCTCTTAAATCTCTTCGGCTCCCTTTGAAACATTCTCTGCCCTCCGCAAGGGCTTTTGGACTTTAAACTGCCCTCTACAAGGGCTTCCAGACCTTTGGCTATACCCTTCAGCTTTCCTTGGAATGTTTCTTTCCCTTTGCTAGGGCATTTGGATCTTGAATTTCCCTTTGACTGTAGGGCACACCTTTAAACCAAGCCATTGAACCAACCCATTGAACCAAAGTTGGTTCAACGATTCAATCAGTTCAACAGTTCAACCACTATGCACCGAGCCCATTAAACCAAGCCTTTGAACTGATTCATTGAACCTCCTTGTTGAACCAAAGTGTTGAACTTAAGCATTGAACCAAATTATTGAACCAATCTGTTGAACTGGTTCAATGGTTCAACAAAGCGCTCTGAGCCCGTTAAACTTTGGAATTGAGCTGTCTAATTAAACTGGAAGCCACTTGAACTGATGCCACTAAATTGGCTGAGTGAACCAAGTGTCTAAACTTGTCAATGAACTAAGTGCTGAAGTGTTGAACCAAGGCTTGAACCAAAGGTGTTGAACCAACACATTGAACCGATTCAACGGTTCAACGCTTCAAGTGACTATTGAAACAAGCCCATTGAACTCTTTTGTTTGAACCAAAAGCCATGAAGCAAGCAATGAACCAAGCCTAGAAATTGAAGCCATGGACTTGAAGCGATGAACTAGGCTTTAAAATGGAGCGATTGAACTACCAATTGAACCAAGGCTTGAACCAAGGCGGATTGAACCAGGCATTGAATCAAAGCATTAAAAAGGTTCAATGGTTCAACCACGCCAATTTTTCTTGTGATTTTCTTTAGGAAAGAGCTTGAAGAAGCCTTGTAAAAACCTAGCGCTCTCTCTGAAATTGATCCTTCATGTGCCAAAGACTAACTTGCAGAGTCTGTGGAAATCTAAAACCTATAGAGTCCATAGAAATCCAAAACCTATAGAGTCTGTAGATTTAGACCTGTAGGGTCCATAGATATTCTGCAAAATTTGTAGAAATGAACAGATTCATGAAAAATTGAAAAATGAAATGGCTTAGAATAGCAGGGATAGAAGGGGACTAATTTTTGTCTTGTTGGGCAAAAAATGGTCAATAAATTGGTGACTCCCAGGGGAAGCACGCCTGCTATGCTTAAAGACTAGTTGCCTTGTAGTCCATTGGGCATGGAGTTAGATGTAGCTTGAAAAAAAATCAGCAACAGACCCACAAGATCCAAGAATCAAACATGAATCTTTTTTACCCCACACACAAAGGGAAACACACACAAGGCTAAAAACACTACTTGTGCAAACTGCACTTAGGGAAAGCAAGAAAGAAACTAAAAGCAAACTGCTATATACAACTAACTAGGAATGTTCGCCTCCTTCCTGGATCAAAGGGAAAATTTCTTAAGTCCCATTCCTGGCAAGAAGACTTATGGTGCTAGGCAAGTGACTGAAAGAAAAGGAGATTTGGTGACCTGCTCCTCTTGCCTATCACCTAGATTGGCTGGTATCCGAGTGGATTAGATTCAAACATGCTTTCAACATATATGTACTCTGCTTATCCTTGGAAGCTTGTTGAATGCTGGTCCCTCATACTGGTGCTCTTCACCAAGAAATTAGTGGTTGTTGGCTTATCACCATTAGCCCTTTGATGTGCATAATCCCCTTACAGCACATCATGGTGTGACTTTTTTCCTTCCACCTCATTGAAGACTTTGTTAGACTCATCCTCTACTTCCTCTTAGCCTTCTTGAAGAAGGGTGACAGTTGTGATATCTAAAATGGAATTATAAACTAATTGCTCATCCCACAGAACATCACCTCTCTATTTAAAGCTTTCTTCTTCAAGGCATTCCTCTAGGAAGATAGACCTCTCCTTTTCCTCCTCGATGATTAGGATCTCTAGATGTTCAAAGGTATCCTCCTGATCCTCCTCCAACTCAGGCTCTTCAGTGTAGTTGTCCTCCTCATCAAAACAACAAGGAAGTTCATTGAACAAGGGGGGAGAGAGCTCACCATGCTTTTGTTCCTCCTCGTATTGCTGGAACATCTACATATATGTAAGATCTACATCTTCTCCATTGCTGATGGTGTCTTCACAAGAAGCATCAATGATGATTTCTTCTTCATTGTTGCTCATGATAGCCTCCTAAAAAACTATATATTAGATCTTCTACTCCTCACTCACCTCCTATAGAATAGGTTCCTCCTTAAGAAGGGGTGAAGTGGGAACACCATGTGGAAGAGGAAGTAGTCCTTGAGATAGAATCAAATGATTATCCTCCTTCCATCTGACCAGCACTTCATCGATATCAGGTGCGGCCTGATATCTCTCTTGGAAATGTGTAGGCGGGGTGTGTTCAGACATGGAATGTGCCATTGGGTCTGAAATATCCATCACACACTGGCTGAGGAATCTCTCTCTAGATTCCAACTCTGTAATTCTCCTCACCATATCCTCTTGGAAGAGCCTTTCCTAGAATTCACCAGCATCATCATAAGCAGGAGCAACCTCATCTTCTTCAAGTTTTTGAGAAAAACCCTACTTCTCCTCTTTCCTACCCCATGATTCTATTGTTTTCCCCTAGTTTAGGATCTCATAATTAGAATTTTACTCCTGTGAACATGTAGCAATTGTGTTTTCTCCAAGGTCCTGGGGCTCCTCCACAAGGTCTGAAGATTCAAACTCTCTTTCAAGAAGTAGCTTCATCCTAGCCTCTAGATCTTCAATTTGCTTGGCTAGATTGTCCTGAAAGAGTCTTTATTTGAGGTCACCAGCATCATCTTATTCAAGGCTCTAGGTTGGTTCGTAGCATTCCTTCCTCCAACTTGGAATCTGCACATCATGTTGAAAAACTTGGGGAGCTTGAGGAATGCTAGGAAGAGACTGTTGATGCATCAAAAGAGTCTCTAGAAGAGGGACGTGTTAGCTGGTGGTATTCCCCCAATGGAAGATTCATGATCTAAGGAGTTTAGAAGGTTCATCTCTATGGGAGGTTGTTCTGATGCCCTCTGGTGTTGGAAAGCTAGGCACACAGGATTGAGAGCAGATGCATTAGATGAGCTGGAGTGGGTGAGTGCTATTTGATAGAAAGGATTTGGTGTACAAGAGGGGGCTTTATTTAGAATAGGAGGGGGCACATAAGGCTGACTACCTTGAATAAATGGATTTCTCCATTTTTTTACCTCCTCCTCCATGGATTGCAAGGCCTGTGCTTGCCTAAACAAACACTCCTCTTTATACATCAGCTCCTGTTGATATCTATACTGCTCCTCTAGTCTGTCAATCTCCATCATCTACCTCTCAAACTCTAGGGCCACTTCCCTTATCATCATAAGGCAACTAGGAGAGCTGCTTGAGGTGATTCTCTAAAAATCTTGAGCTTGATCATGTTGGTATGGAGGAATACAAGGCCCATGATTTTGTATAGAGGGATTATACATACAAAAGTGATTTCTTAATGGCATCAGGCTGCTTAACTAGCAGATTCAACTCAGAGTCACCATTAGTGTTTATGCAAAAGCCTCTAAAGGCTGGTTAGTTGAAGAACACACCAAAAATTCTTTAACTCTTTGGACACAACTTGTCCTAGTTGATCCCACTGGGCATGCCAGAAACTATTGACATAGTGGATTGCACTCTAGGGTAGGACACCTAGCTCCTACCCTTCCACACGCAACAATGGAAACTCCCCTCTCACCTGTGGGACCGGCGAAGCTAGAGGGGAGAGTCTCTAGATAAGGGCTAGCTCCCTCTGATGTATCATTTAGGCCTTGGTTTCTCCTATTGCTAACAAATAAAATGTAAAAAGGGGGGGATGAAAAGGGGGAGAGAGATGCTGAAAATAGAACCTAAGCCTAAAAATGTAAAAAGGGTGATACACCAAAAAATGGTTGATTTTCTCCACCTGAACATACACTTTCCACCAAGAACAAGCTCCCATACACTTCATCTAACATGAGAAAACCTGCTGCATCAATGGGTTAGGGGTTCATGGAGATACAGGGAGGAAATAACTACTAGAGTCATTTTGAGACACACTGCAACAGCTTATCCACTTCACCTATACTCCTCTAGGGATGCTTCTGACAGACCTACAAAAGGAAACTCAAAAATACACCAGACATGCTGAAATCATTTTGCAAAAGCATGAAGAAAATGACTTAACATAGAATCAAGTCATAGACACATACTAAAGATCCAAAACTTAGAATGGAGGTAAAAATGCTAGGTTTTGATTCAAGGTAAAATTTTGGCAGAGCTATACCTTACAAGCTTGAGATATTTTTGGGCAGAGTTTTGCCTTAAGGCTGAGAGCAGACCCCTTCTCAAAATAGAAGTTTACAATATATAGAAAGAGGAAGAGAACTTGGCACTCCTTGGGAAAGGTTTTGGCACCCATTTTTGTAAGTGGCCCATGTGTGTTTTGAACCTTGGGAAGAGGAAAACCACTATTACTGATGTCATTCTTCTAAAAGAGGCCTATTGGAACCATGCTGTACAATCACCAAAATTAACTTTGGCATTCAAACATTAATGCAAGAACATAGTCACACCTCTTTCCTACAAATAGACTATAGTTTTTCTGCTCATCAATGCTAATTATAGAAAAATAGGTCACACCGCTCATCTGGTAATGACTCACCTTCCCTTCACCACTTGAATGCTTTGTCATTTCTACTCTTTGTCTTCTTCCTACTCTTTCAGCCCTCGAGGGTGATCTTCTGGTAGGTCACTACTTTCCTTGGGCTATTTCCATGATTTGGCACTCAGATAGTTCAAAATGAATGGCTACTTCACTATGTTAAATTTGATGTTCACGCGGCCGTCACCCAATGGCTGGTTCATCTACTTAAATTTGACAGCTTTCAGGATGTCACCGTCCTTGGCAAAATCATCGGGCCTTTTTTATGGCTTTTCTTCCCCACGGGTTTTCTATTTTGGGCTTTTTCTCATGGACAAAAAGTTCACGGGAATTGGCCGCTTTGAATTTTTTGTGGGCTCTTTGACTTTTTTTGCACCTTCGAGCCCTTTGAAAATCCTTTCCCTGAATTCCTTTGGGCCTTTTATCTGAAGGAATTCCTTTAGACAAAAGGCCTGAAGGAATTCAGGGAAAGGATTTTCAAAGGGCTCGAAGGTGCAAAAAAAGTCAAAGAGCCCTCCTTCAGACAAAAAGTTTGAATAAATTTAGAGCCTTGAGTCTTCTCGCATCCCTTAAATCTCTTCAGCTCCCTTTGAAATGTTCTCTACCCTCTGCAAGGGCTTTTGGACTTTGAACTGCCCTCCGTAAGGGCTTTTGGACCTTTGGTTGTGCCCTTCAGCTTTCCTTGGAATGTTTCTTTCCCTCTACAAGGGCTTTTGGATCTTGAACTGCCCTCTGACTATAGGTCACACCTTTAAACCAAGCCATTAAACCAAAACATTGAACCAAAATTGGTTCAATGGTTCAATCAGTTCAACGATTCAACCACTGTGCATTGAGCCCGTTGAACCAAGCCTTTGTACCGATTCATTCAACCTCCTTTTTGAACTAAAGTTATCGAACCAAAGCATTGAACTTAAGCATTGAACCAAATGATTGAACCAATCCGTTGAACTGATTCAATGGTTCAACGAAGCGTGTCGAGCCCATTAAACTTTGGCATTGAACAATCTGATTAAACTAGAAGCTGCTTGAACTGATGCTGCTAAACCAGCTGAGTGAACCAAGTGTCTGAACCCAGTAATGAACTAAGCACCAAAGTGTTGAACCAACTGAGTTGAACCAAGGCTTGAACCAAAGGCGTTGAACTAATGCATTGAACTGGTTCAACGGTTCAACACTTCAAGCAATTGTTGAAACAAGCCCATTGAACTCTTTTGTTTGAACCAAAAGCCATGAATCAAGCAATGAACCAAGCCTAGAAATTGAAGTGATGGACTTGAAGTGATGAACCAGGCTTTGAAATGGAGTGATTAAACTACCAATTGAACTAAGGCTCGAACCAAGGCCGATTGAACCAGGCGTTGAACCAAAGCATTAAACTGGTTCAATGGTTCAACCACGCCAATTTTTCTTGTGATTTTCTTCAAGAAAGAGCGTGAAGAAGCCTTGTAAAAACCTAGCACTCTCTCTGGAATTGATTCTTCATGTGCCAAAGACTAACCTATAGAGTCCATAGAAATCCAAAACTTGTAGAGTCTGTAGAAATCCAAAACCTGTAGAGTCCGTAGATATTTTGTAGAGTCCGTAGAAATGAATAGATTCATGCAAAATTGAAAAATGAAATGGCCTAGAACAACAGGGACAAAAGGGGACTGATTTTTGGCTTGTTGGGCAAAAAATGGTCAACAATAAGTAGAACCAATTTGATAACTGTGTGTTATTTCATACATAAACTACATAATAATTATGTTTAGTAGCATCTTAAATAATATAAAATGCATCTATAATAATGATAATATGGATAAAAGAGCTATAGCTATATGTATATATAATATCATCTTATTTAGTAGTAAAAACAAGAAACTTATGAAGATTTTAGAGTAACGTATTATTTTCTTGGTGGATAACATTTTATGAGTTTTGAGCAGCACTTAAATATTTATTGGATGATTATATATTAAGTTCCTACATTCCATTATAAAGGACTACATTTTTTTTAAACATCTAGTCATCTATTTAAAATTCTAAGTCTCTTTATGAAACACCATGCTAAGTATATCATTTCAATGCTTTAGAAATAATTAAAATAATGAGCCTATAATTTCAAATGTTGTGTATATATTTTAAATTGCTAAGTCATACATATGGAATTTTAAGTCATTAATATGAATAGCCAGTCTTTTTTTTTAAAATGTTGAATATATATTATAAAATGCTAGGCATTGAATAAAATGTTATATAAGTTAGCATTTCAAATATATACTTCATGTTTTTAAAGTATACTCAGTGTTCAACTTATTACTTAGCATTGAGTTTGTATTACTCAGCATGTCAGTATTTTAATATTGATGAACTTAACGCTAAGTTTAATATACTCAGCTTTTCAATTTTATACAAAATATTTTGTATAAAATTGAAAAGCTGAGTATATTAAACTTAGCGTTAAGTTCATCAATATTAAAATACTGACATGCTGAGTAATACAAACTCAATGCTAAGTAATAAGTTGAACACTGAGTATACTTAAAAAACATGAAGTATATATTTGAAATGTTAACTTATAATGATGCATCATTTATATTAAAAGGTAAGTATTTAAGATTAAACACTGAGTCATTTATCAATAAAATAAAACATATTTATCTTTAATGTAAGATCAAATGTTTGATGAAACTTTATTTTTGCCTCAGATTACCATGTCACAGTTGGCCAAGTTGTAGTTGTTAGCTGTGTTACACCACTAGACTAAGTTACATTACTAGCTCAAGTTGTATATAAATTGAGTGTGATTATCATGGGATCCTTATAAAAATTAAAATGTTGAGATTTAAAATTAAAATTATGAGTAGACAAATTAAAACACTGAGTTTAGCATTGAAGTTTAAAAACTTTAAAATTAGACCAAAGAATTTAATTGGAATGTTGTGTTTTTAACTGGAACATTTTGTATTTAGTTGGGATGATATTACACATGTATTGAATGTAAACCTTTGGAATATAACTTAAATAAGTGGCTTTTTTAAAGTGAGTATAACATGCACAATATAACTCCTTATTTTAAATATTCCTTAAATTTTGGCCATAAGCTTGGCTTTGAAAACTCAAATAAAATAGGCAAAAATGGTAGTAGTATGAAACTAGAAAGTATTCCCAATAGAGACATAGATAAGAGATTTGAATAATTACTCTATTTATGATGTGTCTATAATCTATTTAGTCCTAGGAATATGATAGGAAGTGTAGTCCTTAAGTCTAAAGAAAATATATGATGAATAAATCTTGTACGATGAAATGAATGTGAAACCATTAGCTTGTAATATACTATATAAATATTATGAGGAAATATGTATAATTAATAAATGTGGAAATAAAATTAATATTATAAAATATGTTGATACATTTATAATCATAGAGGCCCAATGGTATATCTATATCATGGTAGTGTTATGCAAAACATGTCAACTAGGTCAAAATTTAATAGCATTAAGTAAAGATGAAAACTTGTGTGCAATATATTTTGTGAGAGTATTTTATGTGCTAGTGATTAAGTATATCTAAAATAAATTAGTGAATTGTGATGTGCACCTAGAGATTATATTTTCATCTAATTATTATTGTGCAATATAATCTAGGTTATACCTAGGTGGTGTAATCTTGTAATTGCCTGTTTAAAAATTATAGTGTAAGATTGATTATTCATGTTTGAGTAGAATGCTCATAAAAAATGAGATATGATAGTATGGGATATCATAGAATACTTAAGCTTAAATTTATATGTCCAAATGGTACATATTATAGCTGTATGTCTAGACTCTCACCTATATTGACTGATTAAATGTACATGTTGGTTATTAATTGAATAATATGTTTTGTAACAATTATCAGGATATTATATATGTATGTATACAACCTTGAAAGTGTAAATGAATGCTAGGTTAGAATTTTATGTGTTTATATGAATTTATTTATTATATGTACCTACTTGATTAAAAGCATATGATTCCATATATTTATGACTACTTTGTATGATTGATTGTGGAAAAACTAGTAGTTGTTCCTTAGAACACTAGACTATGATAATACGGGATATCATGGGGTTTAGTTGTTTGGATATTATTGTAATAGTTGAAAATCTATAGTTTAATGTGAATTTTACATGGGTGGTACACACTATAAGAATTATTTATGGTTTGGAATAGATATTAATGTAAGATTCATTCATGTGATGATGAAATAAATGTACATTTTCTTACTCCTATGGTTAGCATATGATGTTATATGATTTCTATGAGGATGTAATTAGTATGAATCTTGTGATTAAATAATGTATAGTGAGACATTATCTTTTGATATGTATGTTTTACATGTCAATGTGATATCTTGCAATATAATAGGTTTTCTATGATACAATGCATGTTTAGTTTTAGAAATCATACACACTTAGAAACTTTCTTGTTCTCTAGAATCCTACACCATTTTATCTACCTATATGTGAAGGGAGGGCCATTACCTAATAGGGAATTGTGGAAGGTATCGTTGGTCTGTGGTTGGTGTGAAAAATCACTAGGATGATGTTCTCCTTCCCCATAATAGTACTACTTACCTGGAGACTACATTTGAGATTTAGAGATACATAAGTTGATTTGATTCAAGCTTTGGAGGGATTGGTATCTATTTATTATAGTAATTATGAATGCCTAATGGAAATGTAATTGTATTTTATTTATATATACTTGAGAAAAAAATGTTTATTAGTGGACCAATCATGGTTGGGTTCTAATGTATTTACTTTCCTTGCAATTGTGATATATTATATTGCATTCAGTATTAAAATTTTGGAATTGTTATTGTTTAAAGTTGTTGATTATATGATTGACTAAAGTTATTTAGTATAATTATGGTTGAGTGAATAAATGTTAAGTAATTAGTTTTAAAAAAATTTCATTATTTTAAGTATAACTTGAGGGGTTGTTACATGTTGTATCAAAGTTTTGGCTCAAACTCTAGGACCTAATGAGTCCATTAGCATTTTTGTACCCTTATATTTAGTAGAGAGGATAAATGAGAATGTATTTATGGCACATTGAGTGTGTACCCTAAGACAATTTGTACCCCCTTAGAATTGTTAAAAGGTCGGTGTATTGAGTGTCTCATTGGCGATGGTTATTTAAGGTGTTGGGGTAGGTAATTACATAATATAGTTCCTAAGAGGTGAAAAATAATTCCTTACTATATTCTTGATATTTTATATTGAACACCTTGATTATGATTACGTCTTTCTTGGTAATCAAATCACCTTCACCATTTCTATTTTGTGTTGTAAGTGTTTTTAAAGACATGTAATGCCTCCCACTTATATAATTATGATTTAGTTTTGTGTCTTGTCTACAAAAATCTTAGGAGTGGGAAATCCTATAAGACTATTCTAGATTGACACCACCTAGTGTAGTAGAAATTTTATTGTAGTTGAATGTAGACACCTTCATTGAAAATTCTTGTGTGTTAGGAGTTTGTTATGTGGATTAACATTCATTTATTTATATAGACATAAAAAGAAGTGTCATCTATATTAGTTAACTTAGAGGTGAATTGTTATGTTATCACTCTCCTCTTACATCATTTTAAGCTATCGATAAGATTCATATCTACAAGATGTTGATTTAGTGTTTCCTTAAAAGAAAATTTGCTTCTAAAATGTTGTTTTATCTTATTCCTTTGAGTTAGTGGGATATTATTTTCTAATACTTGATGAGAAAATTTGTAAGCTTAGATATATTGATATATATTTGAGGTTAGTATTTTCATTTTGGTTGTGGAGGTAGGTTATAATACTACACTTATAATTTTGGTAAGTGAATAGTCATTAGCATTATGGATTAGAATGTTGCTTTTACCATGTGATGGTATGTAGGAGATTTGATTATGAGATGTTAGTTCTCTAATTTCTATTTGTGACTTGTTAGAGTCACTAATTTATCTAAAATTTATAACATGAACTCAAGGAATTACAAACCATGAATTTACATTAATTTTAGTTGGTTATAATTATTACATCATTATATACCCTTGTTTAGACTAATATTTTTCTCTTTTTAAGCATGTTGTTTTGAAAAGTTATATATGTACCTTTCTTTAGGAGAAAGTATGGTATAAGATGTGTAGAGCATCTTAATATTCTAAAAGGGTTTAGATAAACTTTTTAACTTGTTGTGTGTTAGTCATGCAAGCAAGGAGACATTATCTCACTTATAAGGTTATAGGGACGGTATAATCCTTAGCCTATGTATGTTATGTTAATTTTGATATTATTTCATCTTGACTATGAATATAATACTATAGGTTAAGTTATGAATTATGATACTATTTATGTTTGGCTAGTGGTAACTTAATACAATTACATAATGATTGTTTAATTTTCTTGTATGTATGTTAGTACATATGGAATCTTTTAACATATAGTATTATTTTTTTATGATCTATTAGTACATATTCATGTTTCATTTAACCTTGTGTACATTTTGGAGATCATCATGTTGTGAAGACATAAGAAAAGAGTGGTTAATTAAGAATGTGATTTTTAAGTGATAGGATGGTATCCTACTTAGCCTTAAATTGAATCGATTATTATTGAGTTTGGATTTGACAGATGAACTTGTCAAATTCAATCGTATGGCCATACAAATGAATACTATGAAAGGGTATTCCATGATTTTGTATACATTATAAATGTAATGTTCCCAGTTCCTATTCATCATCATACTTATCAAGAGCTCTGATTGAGTAGTGATAATATTTGCATGTTATACTTATCAAAACTATGTGGAGTAGTGATAATATTAACATATACATATCATTCTTGCCAAGTTCCCTAGATACTTTTATCTAGAATGAGAAATACACTCTATAGGATAAAGAGATGTGCATAGGGGATGGAAGGTTTTTTGGAACTCTTCTAGGTCATTTTTTTGGCTTTTGTGATGATCTCGTGTGTATTTGGGGAAGTTAGTGAAAATTTTTCTAAGATTTTACAAGGTTGTCTTGTGGTTTTAAACCCTAAGTTGGTCATGATAGAACCAATTAGAGTAAGTGACTTTTGCAAAACTTTTTTTTGCATAATAGGAAATGTCATAGAGCATGGTATTATGGGACACATACTCTAAGAATAGTGTTAATTGGGAGAACTATGATGAGTTCTTCAATAAAATTTCATATTTATTTGCATGATTTGATACTTGATACTATATTTTTATTTTGTTAAAAATCTATTTATTATTCAAAATTATTGGTGGAATAAGTGTCATCAGGGTGATGACCAATTTTAGTGGAGGATGTCACATCCTAATCTCAAACTATGATTTATAACCTCTAAATCTATGGATTAGTATGGTTATTATCTAATTATTATTGCTTTGATTTGATCTTTCTGACATATATTACAATGAGCTAGTGATATTGCTGATTAGTATACATGACTTGAGAACTATATTTTATTATTTTTTATATTATGGTTATACATTTGTTAGTTTTGCATTATTTGTTGATATTAATGATGACTCAGACAAATTACCTATTTTTTTAAGGTGGATGCAGGATTGATCCTACCCTTAGAGATTGATGAGGGAGAACATCAATCGAGATGATTGATTAGATGGGATGATTGAGTGATGACAAAGAAATTGCTAGTGACTCTACACACATAGTGGATTTTAAAAATGTTAAATGCATATTATGTTTTACATGTTAGTGTGTAGTTAAGCAAATCTATTATGTTTATATTTGTATGTGGATTTAGTTTTTGATTTCATTAGATTCCTTTAATTTAATTTTCTATATTTTTGAGAATAAATTAAGGAAATAGATATTTAATTATTATATAGATATAAATTATTGTAGATATAATTATCTTGTAATAAGAAGAAATTAATTATTTAATATATATTAGTTAAATAAATAATTATCCTTGTAATGCTTGTTTTCAAAGAGTTAAAATATCTTAGAAGGCTAATTTAGAGTAAGTTAAGCTAAATTTAGTCTTTTTAAAACATGCATGAGATTACATTAAAAGTGAAATTAAATATCTTTATTAAATTAATTCAACCTAACATTATGTTGAGATAACATAGGGTGATATGTCATAGTGTTATAAAATAAACAAATGACATGTTTTAAATATTAATTAAGAAAGTTGAATTAAGGGAGAGTACAACCTTGGAGGTGAGATAATCTTCAGCTAGTAAATTGAAAAGAAGGTCATACATGGATAGGGAAATTAGATAAGAATATCATGAAAAGAGAAATATGTTAGAGAGGAAGAGGAGGATAATTTTATAATTCATGGTGATAGTTTGAAAGAAGAAGGTATAAAGAAGGAGAAAGAAGGAGAAGCTAAGGATTTTTTTAGAGAAAGTTTTGGAAAAAACAAAAAGAAAGGCATGTTGATTAGACAAGCAATTCATTTACAAGGTTGGTATTAAAATTTACATTATTATGTGTAATATGGTTATGATTTTAATATTTACTAAAATCAATGCATACATAGCCCAAATTATATATATATATATATATATATATATATATATATAAAATTGTGAGAGTATCATTTATTAAATTTTGAGTTTAATTAGGCATAACTAATTTTATAATTGTGTGTTATTTCATATATAAAATACATAATAATTATGTTTAGTAGCATCTTAAATAATATAGACTGCATCTACAATAATGATAGAATGAATAAAAGAGGCATAACTATATGTATATATAATAACATCCTATTTAATAGTAAGATCAAGCAACTTATGAAGCTTTTAAAGAGGCATATTACTTTCTTGGTGTCCAACCTTTTATGACTTATAAATAACATTTAAATATTTATTAGATGCTTAATATTAAGGGCATGTGTTCTATTATAATAGAATACATTTTTATTAAACACCCAGTCATCTATTTAAAATGTTAAGTCCCTTTGTGAAATGCCATGCTTAGTATTTTAATTACAACATTTAATAATAATTAAAATAATGAGTTTATAATTTCAAACACTGTGTATATATTTTAAGTTACCGATTCATACATATAGAATGTCGAGTCATTAATATGAATCACCCAGTCTCTATTTTTAAAATGTTGAGTATATATTATAAAATGCTAGGCATTGAATAAAATGATGTGTGTGTGAGTGTGTGTGTGTGTGTGTGTGTGTGTGTGTGTGTGTGTGTGTGTGTGTGTGTGTGTGTGTGTGCGTGCGTGTGCGTATTATAAAATGTTATGTATAAAATTGAAAAGATGAGCATATTAAATAGAATTCTAAGTTCATCAATATTGAATTGCTGATATGATGAGTAATATAAATTCAACACTAAGTAATAAGTTGAACATTGACTATACTTGAAAAATGTGAAGTACATATTTAAAATGCTGACTCATAATGTTGCATCATTTATATTAAAAACTGATTATTTTATATTAAACACTAAGTTATTTATTAATAAAACAAAACATATTTATCTTTAATGCAAGATTGAATGTTGGGTGGAACTTTATTTTTGCCTTAGATTACCGTGTTATAGATTGGCTGAGCTACAATTGCTAGCTATGTTGCACTACCAGAATGAGTTGCATTACTAGCTTGAATTGCATTTAAATTAAGCATGATTATCATATGATCGTTATAAAAATTAAATCATTTAAATAAAAATTAAAATGTTGAGATTTAAAATTAAAGTGATGAGTATACAGATTAAAATGTTGAGTTTAGTGTTGAAGTTTAAAAGCTTTGAAATTAGACCAAAGCATTTAATTTGAATGTTGTGTTTAATTGGAACATTGTGTATTTAGTTGGAATGTTGTTACAGATGTATTGAATGCAAACCTTTGGAATATAACTTCAACAAGTGCCTTTTATAAAGTGAGTATAACATGCACAGTAGAACTCCTTGTTTTAAATCATTCCTTTAATTTTGGCCATAAGCTTGGTTTTGAAAACTCAGATAAAATAGGCAAAAATGTTATCAATATAAAACTAGAAAGTATTCACATTAGAGTCATGGCTAAGAGATGTGAATAACTCCTCTATTTATTAGGTGTCTATAATCTATTTAGTCCTAGGAATGTGCTAGGAAGTGTAGTCCTTAAGTCTAAAGCAAATATATGATGAATAAATCTTCTATGATGAAATTAATGTGAATCAATTAGCTTGTAATATACTATATACATATCATGAGGAAATATGTATAACTAATAAATGTGGAAATAAAATTAATAGTATAAAATTTGTTGATACATTTATAATCGTAGAAGCCCAATGATATATCTATAGCATGGTAGTGTTATGCAAAACATGTCGATAGGGTCAAAATTTTGTAGCATCAAGTAAAGATGAAAAATTATGAAAAATATATTTTGTGAGAGTATTTTATGTGCTAGTGATTAAGAATATATAAAATAAAATAGTTCATAATGATGTGAGCTTAGATATTATATTTTTATCTGATTATTATTATGTAGTATAATCTAGGGTATATGTAGATGGTGTAATCCTATATTTATTTAATAATTGTAGTGTAAGATTGATTTTTTATGTTTGAGTACAGTGCTCATGCACAATGAGCTATGATAGTATGGGATATCATAGAATACTTTAGCTTAAATTTATATGTCCAAATGTTACATATTGGTAGCTATATGCCTAGACTTGCACTTATGTTGATTAATTAAATGTATGTGTTGGTTATTATTAAATTTATGCATGCATAAACCTTAAGAGTGTAAATAAATGTTAGATTATAATTTTATGTGTTTTTATGACTTGATTTGTTATATGTACATGCTTGATTAAAAGTGTATGATTCCATGTATTTATGACTACTTTGTATGACTGATTGTGGAAAAACTGGTGTTTGTTCCTTAGAAATATATACTATGATAAGATGGGATATCATAGGGTTTAGTTATTTATATATTATTATATTAGTTGAGAATATGTAGTTTAATGTGAACTATACCCAGGTGGTATAAACTATAGGCATTATTTCTAGTTTGGGATAGATATTAATGTAAGATTCATTCATGAAATGATGGAATAAATATACACTTGCTTACTAATATATTTAGCATGTGATGTGATATGACTGATAAGAGGATTTAATTAGTATGAATATTATGATTAAATAATTTATAGTGAGACATTATCTTTTGATATGTATGATTTACATGTTAGTGTGATATCTTGCACTATAACAAGTTTTCTATGATACCCTGCATGTTTGGTTTTATATATCATACACATTTGGGTAATTTATTATTCTCTATATTTTTACACCATTCTAGCTACTTATTTGTGAAGGAAGGGCCTTTTCCTGATAGGATATTATGCAGGGATTTTTGGTCTATGATTGGTATAGAAAAACATTCAGATGATACTCTCCCTCACCACAATAGTACTATTTACCTAGAGACTACACTTGAGATTTAGAGATACATGATTTGGTTCAACTCAAGCTCTAGAGGGCTTGATATATATATTTATTATAATAAGGATAAATGCCTAATATAAATTTAATTGTATTTCATTTGTATATACTTGAGCAACAATTACTATACTAGTGGACTAGTCATGGCTGGGTCTTAATGTATTTACTTTCCTTGAAATTGTGATATATTATATTGCATTAAGTATTAAAATTTTGGGATTGTTATTATTCTAAGTTTTTGATTATATGATTGGATAAAGTTATTTAGTATAACTATGGTTGAGTGAATGAATGTTAATTAACTAGTTTAAAAAAACATCTGCATTATTTTAGGTACAACTTAAGGGGTTGTTATAATGATCAATATAATCTTGAATGAACAAAGAGTGAAAATCAAAATTATCATCTACTATCTCCTGTTATGAGAATGTAATAAGTGGTCTAGATGGAACTTAAACATGATATATACCAATAAATACATATAAATAAAGGTGTGACTTTATATGTGGATGATAAAAAGTTGCTGGAGGATGTGCCTTATATGTGTAGTGCACTTATAATTTATCTATTATTTATTGACTTGTATAATTAGGGAAAATATGAGTGAATATATTTATTGCTATACTCTAATTTGGTTTTTCCATTGTAATTTTGATAGATGTACCCAAATCAATGATGTTCTTATATATAAAACTATATACTTTATATCTCAAATTGATGCATCTATTGGTAGTATGTCCTACAACCCTAAGAAAATCACAAAAAATATGTTGATCAAATATTTTTGTAAAATTTCTACTCAAATCAACATATCTAATGGGAGGGGGTGATATAAGTTGACATTCCAATAAAAAATTTAACATCTTATAGTGAGATTCTGACAAGTTGGTAAACTATTTCCTTAGAGGAGATGATAACACAATATGCTAAGTAGTTTTTGAAACTACATTCACTATTTTATTTTGATCACTCCTAATTTAGCTTGGCCTCACCTTGTATGGTGGTTTACTCTTATTTATTTTTATATGATTATAAATTAGTTTGGTCATATATCTTAGTCTATTAATTGCATACAATTTAACCTTTCTTTCCTTAGCTATGTGACATAAATGATCAAATGACATAAACTTATTAAACATAATAGATTCACGTAGAGGTTAAAGTAAACTCTATTTTAACATGCCATATAATACATTGTCTACCATATGATTCATAATAATCGATAACATGCTATTAAAACTAATACATAACCTAAGATAGACTCATTATATTCTTGTTTGAACTATTTGATCATATGAAATTTTTTTACTTATGTTAATGGAAAAATGTGTAAGGAAAAAATATGCCAATATATTGAATGCATAAATTGAATATTATAGTAAGTTATAAAACCATACTAGAGCATACTCTTTCAAAATTCTAGGAAATAACTTGGGAAATAACCTATCATTGGATTCATTATCCAAGCATTTTGCATGAAAAAATCTCAAATGTTACTTGGGGTCACATTTTCCATCATACAATGTAATATTAAGGGGGAGAAAAATAGTTGGTAAAGGTTAGGCTAAAATATGTTGAGCCAATTTTGTATGATATAAAGTTCTTGAGTCAAGGGTTTGATTATGTTTTGAAGCACCTTGTTCCAAATGTAACACCTTTGCTTATTGAGTTTCAACATTCACCATAAACGGTTGTAGAAAAGGAATAAAATGTGTGTTAATCAAAGGTGGTGTCAATATTTATTAATTAAGAACTGGAATAGTGATATGATGAAACCTTTGGGTTTTTCCCATAGTCAATTTTGGTATAAAATTTGTTTTTAGTGATGTAGACAAAGGAAAAGAACCCATAGTAGTGGAAGTATTAAAGAATTTAAATATTTTGTACTTTGAATTTCTAAAATAGTTTATAAAATAGTATGATAATCTTAAGGTTCTTCACTAACTATACGTCAAATTTTCTTAATAACTTTTACTTTACTAGGCTATGGTTATTCATCACTTATACATGGAAATACATATTGATGCTCATCTTGAGAGTTAATGTTGTCCTGATTATGTTCTCCATGTTATATAGTATTGTCATGCACTTATTAATATTCAACTTGTTCATTATTATCTAAAGCTATTAATATACCATTGTTCTTATCCATCTTATTTTCCTTATCAAAATAAATATGACTATGCTCAACTTGAGTACCACTTAGTCTAGCACTTATTCAAAGAGAGGCATAAAAAAAATTCTTAGATTACATAAAATATGAAATAGAAACTTGAAATATTTTTGATAGAAAATAATTTCCTAAATTTTAAAACTTTAATACAACAATTGGAAACAATAAAAATAAGGAATTAAACCCTATTAATCTAATCAAGATAGGTTGTTGATAAATCAAAATGCACAAGCCATACAATAATCACACATAACTAATTTGAAACTTATTTTTTTTATTAATGTGCTATGGGGAAATTACTAAAAAATGAATAAATTTTTTGTAACTTGGGTCTACATTACTATACCAGTGACTGAAAATGACTATAAGATTGTGAGAGGTTTATATTAATAAAGAACATGAATATAAATTATCTTAGGAAAAGGCTATATTATTTGGACTGAAAAAACCTACATTGATGTTTATAGGGTGTGGCTATGTCCTTTATGTTTTTTACCCTCTATGTAAATTATGATATGTGTGACTTTGCCTATATAACCTATGTGTATATAAAGATGTGTTTGCTTCACTTAATGAGCCAATATGTGGCTTATTCACAAATAGACCTTAGCTAAATTATTAGAAGAAAAAAATATTGTAAATTGGGGAAAAAAGAAAGGGGATGGTGTTTTGCTTTACCTCAATAACCCATTTTTTAATACTACCTACATACCAATACTCCAAAGAAGTATCAAACTCCATGTAGTTATCCCATGTTATAGTGGTGTGATTACAATACTAGTGAAATGTTATATGTTGGTATAACCCTAGTGTGATTATGTTCTTGAAAAAATGACTTGTGACCTTGATGTTGTATTAAAACCTAGCTTAAGGATTCTTGGGTTGTGTGGACTTATAATTGGGAAGAATAGGTACTTTAATTTTAATGTAGGATAATATCTAGCATTTTCAATCATGGAAACCTCTCTAGAAAATGGGTATAAAATGTGATTATATAGTGTAAATTTTGGAATTTACTTAAATTGGAATTTAGAAACATAAAATGACCCATTGATATGAATTTGAATTTGTGAAATAATCCATTAATTAGGAGGATGAAATTGATAGATTCAAACATGATCAACCTAGGGGATTGTCCTGAATGAGTGGTTTCATTTGAGAAATAGAGATAGATAAATTATAAGTATACATTATTAAATAAATTAGACTAGTCTACTTGAAATGAAGAATTTGAATATTTAGTATCAAAATTTTCTTAATATAGAGCATCTTCTACATAAAAGTAGAGGAATAGTGGTTTAAAACCATGGAATTCAGAATAGGTAAAGTGTACATAAAGAGTGGTCACATATGCATTATTTTAGCATTAAATATTAATTTAAGTGTACTATCCCCCCATTTTATTATATTAATTTATAAAATTGAATTAATAGAGTAAAATGAAGAGTGTTATACCTGATATTACATGGGATTAATGGTTTTTAAGGTAGATAACATGTTGAATGGTGCTTCATGTAAAACTAAAATGAAACATATATTAATTAGTCCTTACCTAGGAAAAAATTATGAAACTAAATACAAGAAACTTATAGATAAAATAACAAGGAATGAATATACATTATTTATGTACATGAACTATTGTGTTTTCTAGTGAAAAACTAGTGACTAGAGAGGGTGGAACCCTTGGATATTTTCTTCATTTAAAAACTTAGATTGGACTATTTATGCCCCAATCCTCATTGGTAGGAGAGTGTGATTATAATATCAAGATGAATTTAAATTCATCATCATACAAATTAAGGAATCAAATTAACTTTTAAACCTTATATGAATCCCAATATATCATTTTAGTGCAAAATTGGTTCAAAAAGTTGAACCAACCACTGCAGATAAAATAAGATTTGTTATGGTAAAAAATTGGTGAAAAAATAATATGAATTGAGTATGGTGTATAAATCATAGATAATGACATGAGTTTTAATTCCTTATTTATAAATTGGTGAAATATTTATCAATAAAGTGATCATATGATAGGCACATGCCCCCAATCTAGTATCTAAGTATATTGATTATGATAACTCTAGCAATACCAAATGAATCTCTCATAAAAATGATATAAATTTGGGAACACATGGTTCACATGATTCCCCCTAATTATGAGAAAAATAATTAATAATCATGTGTATAAATATATATTTTTTTGTGGGTAACTAATAAAAACTATATTTTAGACTTATCATGATTCTAGGAATTTGGGAAATATTGTCTTTGATTTCTAGGATTAAAGAGAATTGTTTTAGACAATACCATCTTGCACCATTGTCCCCAGGGTGAAATATTATTTATAATTAAAAATTGTGTATGCATTGTGAACACATGAGTAAATTCTAATTTTTTATATGTAGTGAATTTTTTAAAGCTTAGTCTCTAAGACAAGCCACTAGGTATGCCCCCTCTATTGAGGTGAGTTGTGAACCTTGTGCAAGAAATTGGCTCAAAATATAAATTTATGAAAATGATGCTATATAAAGATTTAAATATGGATTAATAATGATAACATGTGAGATCATGACATCATATTGATAATATGAGAATTATAATAATGTATGATGTATAAAAAGCCAAGTGTACATAATATCATGTCATGATAGATGTTAGCAATTAGTCACATAGTGAATAATGATCATATATTAAATAGTCAAAATAGATATAAAAATACTTATGTAAAGATGTATGACATCCATCATGGAATATAAAAACTATATAGATACATGATATCCATCATGGTATCAAAATACCAAGTAAAACATAACACATAAAAGTCATGACCATGACACATAAAAAAGAGTACATGCAAGAGCATAAAAAACATGTAATAAATCCAAGGGGACACATACAAGGGATGTTAAAATGTAACTCACATGCATAAAATAATATAATAAGTTATATATATGAAACTAAAAGCATGTTTAAATGTACACAATCTAGAGAAATCAAATACACACAAAGCATGAAGCAAAGAAGAAAACATGGCAACCATGCATGAGTAAGTGAAATTGATCTATAAAATAAATTTGTAACAACATCATATAATAAAAACATAGGTATCTAGTGAAATAACAATTTTAAATTAAGTGAGAAAATAAGAAAATATTTGTGCAATATGTTTTATTGGGTTGGGAAAAAATATAGTCATAGAGTGATAAAACCTGAGTAAAATATGCTTACAGTGGACTTGTGTGAAAAAAAGTTTAGAATGCCTGTGACTATTTTGAATATAAGAAATTGGAGTTTGTGTTCACTGGGGCATGTCTTCTAGAGTGGACAAGAATACAATATGTGACTATTTGGAGAAGTACAAATTTGTATGTGTGAAGTTTATGGGATGGAGACAATATCACTACCTACAACTACATCTAAAATTTACATGTATGTTCAAAAAATCAATAAATTACACTTCTAAATCATCTTTGATATAAATTTGGATATAAATAAGTACTACATATACTAAATCACAAATCAACTCATGTAAACAAACTACAAATATCATGCATAGGTTCTAGTTAAAAGATTTTTTAAAATTATTACATATTTCAATAAATATAATAAAAAGAGGAAAATATTTAAAAATGACTCCTAAAAGAGCCTTAAATTCAATATGTCTTATATCTAACATAGAAATTATGACCTCTCATGAATTTCAAGTATCATGCCAATATGAAGTATCTGGTCTCAACTCAGAATCTTAAAATTGATTTGTATCTATAACATAAGTACCACTATCATGATGATAATATGTAGTATGATGTGTTTATTATTTAGTATTGTGAAATTTAGGACTCTTCATAACCCATTATGTAGAATAGTAATTATATATTGGTTTTCATTTTGGAACACACTTAATGTCCTATAATACTAATCTAGATCGTGTTGGAATAGAAAGTGGCACCCTAAAATTTGTGCCAAAATATTGATTAAGTGATTTTTCAAGGATATGTCTCCTTATAAAATTTACCCCATTTTATGAAATCTATGAATATGTTAAACCTTTTTAGCTTTCTCAACTAATATCTACTGTGTAGGAATAATAACCTTCAATTGTAGTGGGTATTCATATGGAATAACATGAACTATGATAACCTCATTAAATAAAATGTATCTTAAATATGTATATTTTAGATGGTACTACAAAAAGTTGTAGAAACATAAATCAATGTTTAAGATACAATTATGAAATTGTGACCACTCTTTTGACACACTTAGCTCATGCTTCATCATGGGCAATTTTGACCATTTTCCCTCATTTTTCACATGATGACTCATTCTTATAAGCAAAAAAAATGACTAAACAATGTCCCTATTATTTATGAAAATAAGTATAGGCTCACACTTAGACTTTACCTAGTACCTAGAGTAATTATGTGTTCCCCTCAAACAACAACACCCTATTTAGATAGTAGTGTTCCCTGTTATTGTCCAGATCTACTTGTAGTGTCCTTCCACCAAATTATGTCTAGTTTCCAAAATTAAAAAGTCATGAAAGGGTCAACCTAAAATTTAGTAATCCCCATCTAAAGGAATTCCAAAAATACCATGATAAATCCATATTTCAAACCATTTTTCTTAGAAAAGTCTTACACATTGAAAAACACCAGAATTCTAATTACACATTGAGATTAAATTCCATATTTCTCCTAAATATAATTAGATATAACTATAGTATTCCTAATCTAAATTTTGAATACACTTCCAAGGTCACAATTCATGGTTGAATAACTTAATCACACTAGTATTTTACCAACATATAACATGTTTCACTAGCATTTCACACACACCACCATAGCATGGGAGAAATATATGGATTTTAACCCAAAATTGGAGTATTGGTATGTAGGCAACGCTCAACATAGGGGGGTTGATGTCAAGTACAACTTCAAAAACTAAGGAATTTTTATTTTATGGTTTTATTAATCTTCCTATGTCATTGTTTTATGGTTTTTAGTGAATAAAGAGTTACACATTGGTCTTTGCATCAAAACAAAAGCTCTCAAATAGTCTACAAAACACACATGTGAAGGAAAACATAACACAAAATTTTAAGATCTATGTTATCTCACAAATAAGGCTACCCTATTTGGATAATATTTCCCCCCACTACTATCTAATTCCACTGTTGTAGTTTAGGAACCCTACTAGCTCCTATTTTGGGTCCACACTAAGTCAACACAATATCTCTATCAGTTTCAAATCTAGAGACATTACACATATTATTTTTCCAACAAAGTTTATATTTATATTTTATAATTTTCATAATTATTATATTTTTATATTTAACAAGTTCCAAATCTATTTTCTTCATTTATTACATATCTTTGATTTTGCATAATAGTTTTTCATATCTAGGTAACTAATCCATTAGTATTCTAAACTTTGATAAAAAAAATGTTAGTGAACATGCCTAGTGTATAAATGTTTCAAAACCCTAACCATAGATATTTATAAGGTTTACATCCTTATTTTTTCTATTTCTAATTGTTGTTTTAGGATTTTCAAATCTAGTAAATTCTTTAATGGCTATAATATTCCAATATATATTTCTTATTGCATCTAAGTTAAGATTTTTTTTATATCTACCTTAAATGAACTGACACACTAAGTTTTTCCCAATTTGAATATTTTTATATTTCAATAAATAAATCCATAATGATAGAACAAACTAGTATATCTTATGACATAAATAAAAGATAGTTACAATGATTTATTTCAAAGAATAAAAATATGAAATGTGAGTTTATCAAAAATTTTAGAGAGGAAACTAAGAAATAATTTGAAGGAAAATCATCTGAGACTTCTAACCATATGGATTCATTGGACACGAATTTCTTACAACCATTTACTATAGGGGAAACTAAAGAGCTTATTAGATTAATGTGCCAATTCCTTCTCAATCATTTGGAACACCACCTTTGGATAACACACATTATTATTATCCTAATGTAAAATACCTTATGCATGAGATTCAATCTCTAAAAACTAAGGTGTTACATTTGGATCAAAGTGATTTGAAACCTAATCAGACAATAGATTATAAAATTATCTTTCACACTCCATTGGCATAACATATAATAATATATCCTCTATCTACTAGTTTTATGGCACCCTAGCTTAAACTATATGATGGAAAGGGTGACCTCAAACAACATATTATATAATTCCATGAAGCATGTTTGTATTATGTGTCCAATGATAGGTTATTGATTAAGCTATTTATAATAAGTCTAAAGGAATGTACATTACAATGGTTTTATGACTTACCACATCAATCAGTCCATGCATTCAATCCATTGGCCGATATGCTCCTAACACATTTTTCAATCAATATCATTGATAAGTTTTGATATTCTCATATTTCTCAACTCAAACATAATTCTAATGAGCCTATCATAGAATATGTCTTAATATATGAGAATATGTTATCCAAAATGAAAAATCCTATGAAAAATAGATAATTATAGGATATATTCAAGAAAATTTTGGTTCCACCCATATATGACTCCATTATGTTTGAAACTTTTACATAATTCATATATTTTTAATGCATAGTAAAGGAAAGGGAATTATAAGTATTGGTAATGAATAAGATTAAGTATACAACCAATTCAGATACCAACACAAAAAGTTTAAGAAAACACTTTAAAAGGTGAGGCATAATAAGAATGATAAAAAAACAATGGTACATGTAGGTTTTTAGCCCACTCCACACATTATATTATAAAATCCTCCAAGGATATAGTTTACCAATATACCATAAGATGTCATACCACTCCCTCCCAGTAAAGATGTTGATGTGAATGATCCTCTTCCAAAAGGTTTTGATCAGAATGTTTTTTGTGATTATCATAGGGAGCTAGGCCACACTAATAATATATGTATTAGTTTGAAGCACAATATTTAAGATTTTATAGATGTAAACATCATTGATGTGGGCACACCAATATAAATTTCAAAATCACAACCAAGTAAAATTAAATCAATGAAAATATTTAGTGATCCTTTTCTTAAGAATATAAATAATGAGATAATAGATACATTAGGAGTGAATTATGTATACAATGCACACCCTCCAATAGTTTCTTACCATTTTGATATAAATGTACCACATAATTTGAATAGAATCATTGGTACATACTATACTATAGTTCCATCTAGGCACCTCATCACATTTGCAGAGCATGAGATAGTATATTGTGACTCACATTTACATTTCTTTTTTCATTAGCACTTAAATTGATCACTAGCCTATTCAAAGTGTCATTATAAATAATGATTCAAGTTTGAATATGTATACACTTACACTTATTTATCATCTTAGATATAAAGATCAGGATTTACTTCTTACCACCATGGTCATAAAAGTATTCAATGGTCACATTGATAGCTACATTAGTGAGATTACATTATCATTATAGGTTCATTTCACACATGTGGACACTAGATTCATAGTAGTACCAAATTTAGGGGGTTTAATATGTTATTGGGGAACCCTTGGATTCAACATATTCAATGCAATTCTTTCCACAATTCATACATGTTTATATTATATATGATAATGAGGTTATCCCAATTTTGGGTATCCTATAGGAATACCCCCTATCATAAAATTTTTTAGTTACTATATATAATATTTTAGTTGAGCCAACTCAAATGGTGTAAGATACTTAGATATTTCAACCATATTTATCTACCCTTACACAAATGCATATCCTTGAAAAGTCACTTTAGCAGATATTTGTCACATATTATAGAAGGCCTCTTTCTACTCATGGACATCTTAGATTGATATTAAATGACAATAAGGGTACCTCACATAAGATTCCAACACATTATTCATATACTCCATGATGGGTTCCAAAAATACTTACAATTCATCATGCTAAAAAATAGTCACAATATGTTATAGATCATCACTATGACATTGGTAGTTATGATATAATGGATAATCAATATTCATATTCTTCATTCATCTCAATTGAGTCAACTTAGCATAACCCTTTCCATTAATAAAAATTTACCATTCCTATTATAGACACATGATACATTTATTTTGAGTCCCTTTTAGGAATCATTAGTTAGTATTCTTCTTTCCATTTTATCTTTTACTTTACATGTATATGTAAAAATACCAAAAATCAAATATTTTAAAAAAAATTAAAAAATCCTATGTATGTTTATGTTTATTTTAATTAAATTAGTTAATTTATGTATAATTATTTAGTACTTATTACTATTTATTTTTCATATCATATATGGTTCACAAGTGTACATGAGTGAGTGCAGAGCATATAAGGGTCTCTTATACACAAGTTTTATCCTTATTTTGCTATCCCTTATTGTTCCCATCTTCATTATTTACATGGCATGGCATATATCGATATTGGTCACTTATTAACACACTAATATCTTATGGGTTACCTCTATTACCAAATCTACTAGGTTATGCATTGCTTATGTTGATCAACTACATGTATTTATGCATGATTTTCATGTTTGCTTTCCTGATTCATGTATTGTGTGTATTATTTTTTTGGATTTTTGGCATTTGAACATGTTATTATGTGTGGATATAATCCTTAATTATATGTTTATATGCATGTGAGTGACATTTTACCATGTCCCTTATATGTGTCCCATTTTAATTTTATTGTGTGTTTTGTGTGTTTTGAGTGTACTTTTTATTTGTGTGTGTCATGGCCATGACACTTGTTTACTCAAATTTCATAGTTTTTAATGTCATGATGGAAATAATGCATACTCACAACCCTTTCAATGCCTTTATTGATATCATACATCATTTCCCTAATTTTTCTATCTAGGTTTACATATTTGGTTTAGATCATTTATCTATATTATGCACTATTAACATATATATTGAAAATGTCACTATGTATGTTTGTTTCTACATGAATCTACATTAGTATTTTTATTGATATATAAATGATGATTTCATGTTCCTCCATGTTATCATTATTAATAAAATTAACATCTTTTAAATAAAATATACCACACAAATTTTTATTTTGAGTTAGGTTATTGCACAAGCTCAACAACTCACCTCAAAAGATGAGGCATACATAGTGGCTTGTCTTAGAGACTAAGTCCCTATACTAAAATGAATAGACAAAACTATTTATACCTCACACAATAGATCAAAAAATATACTTAGAAAACACCTAGAAATTAGCTCTTGATAGTAGTGATCCATTTGGATAAGAATGGACACTATTGTTTTCCTAGTACCCAAAAAATAGTCACTTTCAGAATTTGTTAGAGTCTCAGGTAGCAAAAAGTAGTATAAAATAGTTATAAAATATTAGTTTTCAAAAAAAATACACAACTTTTCTTTAATATTTTCTCATTTTAGGGGCATCATGCATGGCATGTGTTCTAGGTTAGCAAACAACTTGTTACTGAGAATTTTAGGTGTTATTACTTAGTCTCAGAATCCATGTACACTAAATATCAAATTTTGGGGCATATGTGTGGCATACATATTTATCCTTAGTTTTTCACCAATTTTAAAAATTAAGTGACAATGTTTGTCATTATACACACTATATACACCCGATTTAAACTATATGTCATAACCCCATTTTTTTGAGTTTTCAAATACCCTACTTTAAGGAAGTCATGCCTACATAATCCAACACACAAGTTAGTGACTAAATTATTTGCACAACTAAATTTCATAATGCAAAAATACACTAGAGTTTAGAATGATCCATGATAAAGAGTGAAGCAAGTAGGAATACTACAACATCATGGATGATTTACTAATATAATGAACAAAACCTTTTAGTTACATCTAAACATCAACATTTATCACTTAACCAAGAAGTACATGAAGACATTTGTTCACAAAATTTTAAAATCCTTGTTAGTGTCTTTTAATCTTGAATACATGTTAAATATACATGAGGTCATGGGTGACATTTATGGTCATAACAAAAAATTATACCACCTTTCTCGCTAGTTTTAATGTAACTAGGCACTCATTGAATCTAATAAATGTTCATGACACTAAAGAGACATAAATCAAAATTTAACTTTTTCATTTTTACACAAAATCAAATTGATTTACAAATTAAATAACTTGGTTTACATAATATCACTCGAATCATCCATAAATAATATTCTCATTTGGAACGTATTCCAGATGTGTAATCACTTGTACATCCTAAATTCTATCCATGAGATATTATTAGGTCATAGTACCACTTAAAGATTCTCGAGAATTAAATATAATATATATAAGGTAAAATAATTTGCCTAAGAAATTACATCAAATAACTACCTAAGAAATCTAAGTGGAACCCAATATAACTCTTCATTAATTTATCATGACCCCATTAGATTTCTTATAGACCTTTGGTGTAGTTAATAATGATCTTAATGGATCTAAAATCCAAACATCAGCTCTTTTCATTTATTACATATTTTAAACAAATCAATAAAGATAAACCTTGTTAATATCCAATCATACCCTTACACTAATAGTAGTTACAACCATGACCTATGCATCTAGATGTTTATTGAATCAACATCTTATTAATCATGAAATTAAATATCACAAGGGACCATGACCTAAATAAATATAAAAAATATAGATATAATAATGGTACACAAAATAACCTAGGGTTTACTAACCATATTCTTCAATTTACCATCCAAGCTTATCTTAGTCGTCTACTTAACTAACATGTTAATTAAAACACTTACTCACTTCCACTAAAATTTCATAAAAATTTACCAAAAGAGAGATTAGATAAAATTAAACCACAAATTTATAAAATAAAATCTTATAAATTTTTTATATTTAATACTTAAATTCCCATAATATCATAAATATACCAAGGCTTGATCACCTAACTCTTAAGAGCTAACAATCATAAGAACCATCAATATTCGAACCAATGTTTTGACATATAGAAATAATGACCCACAACATACCCAACATATAGCCCAAACATAGATATCAACTTATTTAAGATTGATTTGAATTCAAAAAGTAATCTTTAAAGTACCCTAGTTTTTATAGTATTCTTATCACTATTAGTTGACTCAATGATTCCCCATGATCTCATAGATTGTTATATCAATATAAAGTGAGAACATCAGTTCATTATCATTAATTTGAGTTCTCAAGATATTTCACACATAAATATTCTAAGAAAAATAGTCTTAATAAAAAAATTACTCATATTTAGAAACAAATTAATCATATATAAATAGTTGGCTACGATCATTGCATCTATATGCATAGAACAACTCATAAGTGATAAATACAAGATTGTTTCAACTATTATTCAATATGCATTAACATCCAAAGAATATGAAATAAATAACTATTCTATAAATTACCCTTAGGGAAAACCTCAAATACAATTGAATTATAATACACAATAATTTAAGGAATATTGTTGAAATTTATTTAAATATAGTAATAGATACCATAACCTCATCAAAATTTAGCCAATGTTAATGAAACAAAAATAAATAGATTTATATCGAATATGAGAAACTAATTATGAGTAGTAATAAAAATAACTAATGTATAGATGAACTAAAATGTCAATCCTACTGAGTTATAATATCTAACTTTACAATACACACAACCAACTCATTTTAATAAACATAATAATAACCACAAAACCAATGAATTCATTTACTTTTATAAAACCAAGATTTCATTTTCTTACTATCCAAATAATTAGTAGTTAATACTCAAACATAAGTCCTTTCTTGGATACCCATCAACACTAACAACATACTTCACAAATAGCCATTCAAAAACCAACATGAGGCTTGGTGATTTGAATAACACAAGTCAAATAATACATATCCATATTAAACATTATATATGAACAATAACAATAATCTTAAGATTCTTTTTTTTTTATACAACCATGATTGACTCACATCCAATTCATAACACACATATGTTAAATACTGAGCACTGATCCTTATTTCCATTTTAGACTATGACCCATACCATTATTCAAAGACTAAATCCATTTTAATCATAGTAATTAATGTCAATAACTATTTTCAAATGAAAATCTAAATCCAAAATTTTATATGAACTAAATAATTTAACTTCATTAGAGTATAATAAATCAACTAATCCCTTTTATCTAATCCAAATGATAAAACAAAAATTAATTCCAATATATTAATACTCAGAACAATAAACTTAAGAAGAATTTCCAACTTATCATGGATCAAAACTGATAAATAAAGGTAATATATGTTGACCAACAAAGATTAAATATGGTTTGCATATTATACAATAATCATTTCCAAACCCTAGGTGAACACTTAAACACAAACCATATATTTCCAAAAAATAATTCCACATTATTCACTCAACGAATGTATGTAATGAAATGAATAAATAAGTAATACAAGAGATAAATTGTTTACTTCATAAAATATCAATATTATCATAATGGAAAAATATATAGATTAATAAAAAAACATCCTTTGATATAGTCATATAAACCCTTACCATACTGAATCGACATATTTTTCAAGAATGTGCTACATTATAATAATCAACCAATCTCATTCACCACCGACTAAGTCCAAATAGTGAAGGTCATGCATGCAAACCCATCCTTGTGTGCAAGATGAGCCCAACCATTGTAAGGTATTCATACCACCCCAACCGTCAATTGGTGGTGGAAGTAGGTACCCAAATACAAACTTTCAGCACCTAGATAATCTAACAAGTATGATGAAATAGTTTCACAGGGTAAACACAAATTTATCTTAGGCAACCAAAATCTAAGACAAGCAAAAAATAAAAACACAAAAGTCCATTACAACCAAGATTGAATTAATACACATGGTCAAAGCATAAAAACATAAAATAAGCATCTAAAAAGGACAAGGGTCAAAAATGCAACCTACACCCAAAACCATCAAAGAAACATAAAACACAAAAATTAACTTATAGAGCAACCAAAAGAGTCTTTTCAGTATTTGAATTTACCCATATGCCATGTATGGGTGATGGTCTTAAGATATAGGGTTTCTTCGATCAATTGTTCAAGACAATAAATAGATTTAGGTCTATTTAGGAGTTCACATGCTTCCAAACCTTATAGCAAACATTTATTTTAATGTAAATAATTACCCAATAAACACATTTATTTGTAAAACAAAGCTTTAGAATACATTTAATTGGTTTTAAGATGAAATGTGTTACCAAAAAGGCTCAACCAACAAGTCCTCTTGCTTCATATTTTCTTATTTTCCACTATTGTCCCTTCCTTCTTTTTTTTTTCTTGTATATTACATTTTTTATTGTCAAAGTTCTAGTTGGTTGAACTCCTCATTCCACTAGATAGAATTCCCACCTCAAAATATCATTCACATATTATGCATTCATGAAGTTGAGTTCCAAACCCATAATATCCTACATGCAACACTAAAAATATCCATGCACTATCCACCAAACTATTGAGTGAATTGACAAAATGATTAACCATAATAAACTATCCCAATAGTCAACCAGTTAATCCTTTAATGGTTGGTTACTCAACCATAGTAATTAACATGCCATCTACCTAATTCCTTTAAAATTATGGTTTGATTCAAGTAATACCATCATGTAGGACTTCCAAACCTTAGCCATTTCTTAGGTTAAAAATATTTCCATCTTAGTACTTTCATGGACTATTATCAGTTATCCAACACTTTAGTTCTTTTAATAACTTCATACTTATTTAATTACCTCAGTCCAATCATGGACTTATAAATTTATGGTGTCAGCCTTTCATAGTAGCCATTTGTAATTGCCACTCAAACCTGAATTGGTCTCAAACTAAGGAACCATAAAACTTATCAAAGGTCTTATGAATTTTGACAACCATCCATTTGTATTTGGATTCCAACTGAATCTAACCTTCTTATAAATCATCACAGTGATGTTATAAAAAATTGTTCTCATCCTAATGTGAGTTTGGTTGCTCAAAATGAAAGGAATAAAGAAAATTGAGAAAACTAAAACAACAAAGGAATTCAACCAATAAAATATTGATAAATAAGGTAGTTCGATACAACTCATGATTGATATTAAAAAGAGACTTAAACTGGATGGTGACACTATTAAATCATGCTTCAATTTTAGATATGTACTCTACCCTTTTCTTTACACACTAACTTATAGAACCAACCTACACTTATCTTTAGTAACCTTGCAACCAAACCACAAAGGCATCAACAATATCTAATCATCATCAAAATTATACAAGTATATACATATGATGTTGTATAAATATTAGTTTAAAACTAAATTAAATGTTATAAAATAAATCATAATATCCACAAATCATAATAGTATCAATAAACAATCAAAATTAATGTATTGGATAGGTTTTTTCATGACATCCACCCTCCCTTAAGAATGGCACCATCCTCAAGGCCTTAAATTAAATGAGGATAGTATTGCTAGAAAATATTTTCATCTTTCTAGGTGTCACTCCTTTCTCCCATTTGATCCCATTGGACCAAAACTTGTTACATCTTTATTTTCCTCATCTCAATGCTATGTTGAGCCAGAATATTGATAGGTTCAAGCTGAATTACCTCCTCTCCCTCCACCTAAAGATCATTATAATTTAAAACATGTGAAGGTCTAATAAATATTTTATTAACAAGGATACATAGAAAATAACATGGATTTTAGATAGAGAAAGAGGAAGGGTAAGATGATAATCCATTGGGATGATATTTTACACTATGTTGAATGATCCAACATAGTGTGGTGTTAACTTAGTAGCTTTTCCAAATTTAATTGAAATTTTTTGGGGTCTTACCCTCAAAATACTTTATCCAAGACTTTAAATTCTCTATGTGATCTTTTTTAAATCTGCATAGTTTTTCTACAGATCAGAGGTAAATTTTAATCTCTATTGTATGACAACCATTTATTCATCAAACTCTTGTAAAGTTTTAGGGCCTAAAAACACATAGTTTTCTAGATTATTCTAGCCCAAAAGAATTTTACACTTTTTCCCATATAAGGCCTCAAATGGTGTCATCTTGATAATAGAATGGTAGGTGTTATTATAGGAAAAATCTAAAAATTGTAATAAATATTCTCACTTGTATTGTTGATCCTTGACATACATTCTTAGTGTGTCCTCAAAAATATTATTCAAACTTTCAGTTTGCCCATCCATTTTTGGATGATAAGCTAAACCAAAATTCATCTTTGTAATAAAAGCAACCATCATGGTTCACCAAAATTAAAAGGTGAACAACTTATCCCAATCTGAGATAATCACTTTAGGCATTCCATGAAGGTGAATCACTTATTTTAAAAATATATTGGCAAGGATGGAAACATCATCCATGATATTACCAACAATAAAGTGTTCCACTTTAATGAGTTTATCAATTACCACTATAATTGAATCATGATTTTTATGAGATTTAGGCAACCTTGTGATGAAATCCATAGATATTACAACCTATTTACTTACTATAATGGAATGAGGATAATTAAATCCTCTAATATGACCATGCTCAACTTTCACATGTTGGAATTATAAACACTTGGCTTCAAATACAACCACGTCCTTCTTTAACCCAGGCCAAAAATACAACTCTTTTAGCTATTATGTCATTTTACTGACACCTATATGAGCATAGTGAGGTATAGCATGCACTTCACTTAAATCATGTTCTATAAGGCCCCATTATGCATAATTCTTATCTTTGACAAAGATGACTATAAAATTCTGACTTATATGTTTTGATTATTGAATTTATTGTTAAGTCATGTTCAATTGAGGTGCGTAAAGATTTATGAAGGATTTTCATGTGTTGGGAACCATGATAAATACCTATTATTAGTCTTGATTTATTACTTAACATATGAAATAATGATGCTTACATCTATTTATGCAATGTCTCTTTATGAAATTTGATTATGTCTATGAGATATATTAACTTAAATCATATTGAATCATTACTTCTAAGCTTATGAAATGACAATTGCTTATGTATTGAATCATATGAAATTATCTAGGAGGATGTTGATATTCCTTGAATGATTGACTATGGTTAATTGATTGAAATTGCCTTGTTTGAATAAATTTTGTAGCTTCAACTATTACGTTAGAGGAATTTGATGTGTTCATCGAGTGTGTAGGAACATGAAAAAATCTAATAAAAGAAAGAGACTATTCCAAGCATGGACATATCACTAAAAAAACTTTAACCCTTCTTAAACCCATGTTAGGTAGTTGGTTGCCTAAGTTACCATTCCTCACCTCTCTTGACTTAGCGTATGTTTTAGGCATCCAAACATTAATCTTGGTTGGTGAAACTTATATTCAAATAGTTTGATCTTGTTTCAAATGTCTATATTATTTAGTGGTTGAATGGCATATCTTCAATTGATTATCTTATTCTAGATCAAGTGTGAAGAGGTATGTGAATCTATAAAGCAACCATATAAGCCTGCAAGATCCACCATGCACCTTAATTAAACATAAAAAAGAATGTCCCTTAATGAGGCATAGGTTAGCAATTAGTTGATGGTTGGTTGATTCTCAAATAACTATTTCTAATAGTCAAAATTTGTTAGTCTAGGATTTTTTACAAAATTAGAATAAAAATAGACTTAGTAAAGGAGAAGTAGTAGATAGGAAGATCTGGTCATAAGAGTTGATCCTTAGGCTACCGAAGGATAGTGCCTAAGTGGCCTTAAAGTTGATACATGAGATTTATATTAACTTATTTTACTATTATTTCTTTGAAATGAAATGATGATGTTATATCTTTGCTCTTTTGATTTTAGGAGAACATGGCCACTTGGTTTATTATACCTATTTTTATTACTTACCCATGGTTGTGAATTGTCTTCCATGTAGTGCTTCCTTGTTTGAGGGCTCTGGAGAGGTTATTCCCCCTTAGTTTATTAAAATGATTATGATTTCTTGTGTGATTATATAAATGTTGTTTTGACACAAAGTGATGGTTATGTGTGAGAATATCTTTTATAATGGTGGTGAGTCAAATTCCTCTTGTATTGGGCATGGTAGTAGATTATTTGACCCTCCAATGAATGTTATGATGGTATTTAATTGAATTACTCCTATGTTTCACATGGTATAAAGTTGTTTGACTCTCCCATGACCATGATAAGGAAGAAATAGAGTGAGGTATCCACTTACTACTTCAAACAATCAATAGGCCTTGTTATGTTGTGAAAGTTTTCCGAATAGTTTTATATTTCGAATTCTTAGATTCATTTGAATGATCCTTTGAATGCTTGTTTGATTTTTATTTGGGACTGGAAGGCTCTTTGGGTAAGAATTGGGAATAAGAATATAGGTGGTGTATGGTCTCTCCCTAGTGTTAAGATACTCTGTCTTAGATATCCACTCATGCCTTTACTAAGTGATATAACATGCTCAGAGTTGCGAGTCTCAAGATTGGGGTTGTATAGATAAGTAGATTAATGGTGAAGAAAATTTGGGTGGTGATCCTTCATTCTTATGTCTAGTAGATGCTTGGGAGAAAATGAGGAGCATCATTGAAGACTAGGTAGTCCTTCATTATTACATAAATCTATAAGATGTGCTCTTGATTTTATAAATAAATGGATGAAATATGATGAATTATTAATGTTTTGGCAACCAAACTAATTTTAATATACTTAAACAAGAAAGAGTTTGGATAATATTATAATTATGGATTAAGATATATGTTTTCTATTTACTAAAACTGTAGTGTTAAACTGAGTTGTATCTATTATGAATACTTGATTATGGTATCTTGGGAAGAATCATATATGTATCCAAGGCTTTATCCTGATGACACTTTTAAATAAATTGATAGATTGATTTCTTTGTTTAAATATTTGTCTTGATTGGCTTGTTTATTAAGCATTGTGCCTCTCTTTAAAATTAGAATATGATGAGCTAATGAAATTGAACTTATTTAAAATTGAGTAGAAATCATATATATATATATATATAGACACACACACACACACACACACATGTATATAAATTTGTAATTTTTATTGGGAATAAAAATATAAAATGTTGAATGAACTACACTTTGATGTTTTATGGTTAATATATTTCTTGGTGAAATGTATTCTTGGAAATTATAGTAGTCAAGTAGGTTCTTGTTAAACACTCTAAAAACTAGACCCCTAGTAATAAAATAATTATAGTAGAAGCTTAAATCTACTATTAGAATTATATTAATGCATGAAGCCTTTAGGTTTGACTAAGGTTTCCATACTAAGGCTTAATTATTTAAGAATTAGACCAACCTTTTGATGTTTAGGTTTTAATTATTAGTAATTCTCTTGTTTGTTATTTTAGATTTAATGAAATGGATGGGCTTGAGGGCCTTTACCTGATTGAAGGAATAGTTTAAATAATTTAGTTAGTTTCTTGGTTTTTTTAGTATGATTCAAATCTTATATAACCTTTAATTTAATAAAAACATGCTTGAGTTTTTTATTATTGACTAAACCAATGAAAATATTGGTTTAGTGTTGAACCTATTATTTTCATGATGTAGACTTAGCTTAGCATAATATATTATGAGGAAGGAAGACTCTATTTGGATTATACATTTGGTAGTAACCTATGTAAGCATTTCTATTACCTTCATCAAATCCTAACTCTCTAAGTCATCTCTTAAATTTATTTTGGCTCGATCCTTAGTTGATTTATAATTTCAACTACACATAGTTTTTCCTTCATCTTAGACATAGCCATTTGGCATGTTTCTTTGTGAAATTTTTTTCCTAAGCTATTCAGTGAGTTTCCTCATGTATTTTCCTTACATAAAATTTTGACTTAAGACAATTTTTTACCAGAACTTTTTGTGGCCTTTTTTCCTTATCCATTTAATTACTTTGGTTTTATTTTATAAATTTTACTTTAGTCAATTTTATAACTTTTTTGGTGAAATGGTTTAGAGGAATTCGTGTGTCATCATATTACTAACCCAAGATTTATGTAATCTTAGTCTATTATATAGTTAACATCAGACTTATGAGATATTACCACATGGCATCATCCTAGTGAAGCTTACTTCTAGGCTAGTGGGCTTGTGGGATGTTACCATGTGAAATAATCCCAATGACCCATGATCCTAGAGATGACCATATAAGAAGCTTACCTTTGGACCAATGGGATCATAGGATGTTGCCACATGGCATCATCTTAGTAACCCATGATCCTAGAGATGACCATATAGGAAGTTTGCCTTTGGGATAGCAAACAAGCAAGATGTTACCACATGACATCATCTTGATGACTCATTATCCCAAAGTTGATCGTACAAGAAGTTTACCTCCAAGCCATTAAGATAATAGGATGTTTTCATGTGGTATAATATTAGAAACCTATGATCTTAGAGAAGTCCATACATAGGGAAAAACCTCTATTCTATCAAGTTATCATGATGTTAACATGTGACACCATCCTGATGATTTGTAATCTTGGGGCTATAGGTGCTAATGTGAAAGTTTTTAGATCAGCAAGTGTGAGGACACCATGTGGTAAGAAAGGTATATAAGAGACAAAGAGAAGTTAGTGTGGTCTTGAAGTTCGTTGAATCAACCACATGGAGTTGGTTGTATCACAATGACTAAGGTAAAATTTGATAGTTGTCTCAATGTCACTATGTAGTAACCTTTGGAATGAACTTGGGAATAAGTTCATATGTGCAAGGAAAAACATATTAAGATTTTGATCTCTTAATTTTTTAGCATGTATTCCTTATGGAATTGTGACAGTTAAAAGGATTGTGCATATGTGTATATGATTGATGTGAGTCCTCATTTTTTCTCATATCTTTTGGTTGTTTGATTGTAGGAAGATTATGTCATGCTTATTTTTATAAATAAAAGGGCATGACATTTTGGAATCAAATCCTAGGATACGAAACCAAGAGATTTGGGATTTTAAGTTATTCTAAGCCTTTTTGTTTTCCATATTGGTTTTAGTGTCTTAATTATTTGTATGTAAATTAAGAGGAGGATGTCAAAAACATCACAATGATAATTCCATTGGTGAACATGAGCCTCCCAATTATTTGGGACCCAATTCCTCTTAACCATACAATAGATGAGTGATGTTATGCAATAAAAACTTATTGTATTAAAACATGAGGTAGAGAGGCACTCTCCATCACATTCCTAAGATGATCAAAGATCAGTTGAAGGAGAGAGGTTTAGGAGTCATCATCATCACCATTATGAGGGTGAAATAGGTGAATCACATTCCCATAGTGAGTAATGAGAGAGGTGAGACTTAGGTTATCCTCCTAGGATTATGCCTAGAGTCTTAGTAAAATACTTCATTAGATTTCATCCTCTTATGTTTGATAGTACTCAAGAATGATTCATAATAAAAGAATGGCTAGATAGCATGAGAGGATGTTTCTCTTTATATAATTATGAATCCAATGGGAAGGCCCATTTGGGCACCCATATTATTATGAATGTAACTAAGATATTATGGGAAGAAGAGGAGCATAAGCTACACTTGACACCAACTTTCCTCACTTGGGAATTATTTGTGGAGCATTTCAGATCACACCACCTATTCCCTCATTATGTGAAAAATAAATTGGATGAGTTTCACAAATTTTGACAAGGGAGTGGTACCATGGCTTAGTATGAGTTCTATTTTCTAGATTTGATCAGATATATGTATGATTACATGAATTAAACTATCCAAATGAATAGGTTCATTAAAGGCTTAAATTTAGAGCTGCTGAGTATAGTGCACATTTTAGCTCCCTCAACCCTAGAAATAGTAATTGAAAATTCATATTTGGTCAAGGAGTCTCATATAAAGACTCAATATGGTTGAGAATTTTTTTTCAATAAAATGTAATATTAGTGTGACTCAAGGTTGCAAGGTGTGTAGCCTACACCTAAGGGAGGTTGGGGAGTAATGTAATACAACTCTAGACCTATAAAATAATAATATGAGAGAAATTATTAAAAGTAATAGTTATAATATAAATTAGTTTGAAAAATACCACCTAAGACAAAGTTATGTTGGGCCTCAAAAATATTATCAAACCATAATTGTGCAAACTCAACAACTAGAATAGGTGAGACCTTCAAAATCAATGGCATCCTTAAAACTAATATTAGCTAGAACCTCCTTTTGGCAAGACCAATGGAGAGTTATGTGATTTATTCATGGATCACCTGATCATGATAGATGTGGTTATCCCTTACATCCATCAAGTACTAGTATAAATAAGTATCCAACATTGGATCAGGTGGTGGATGATATGGGAGGAGGTCATATAATTTATGTAGTGGTGGATGACCACCACATTAATCATCAAGAAATGGTCATTAATACCATAGGTATGATTTAAGTATTTTCAATTTTAGTTTTATTTTATTTAAGAGATTTATAATCCTTTATTTCCTCTTCTATTGTGGACCATTGTGGGCTAATGGATGTTAGGCAATTAGAGAGCTGAGTAATTGAGTTGGCCTCTAGAGACAAGATGTTTATTAACTCCTTGGTGAGAAATTTCATTCTAGACCTTAGTGTCTTTTCCACCACTATGACTATGATGCAACTCAAGAAGAGTATAAAGAAGGGTTACCAGTTGTTTTTAATCATGATAAGTGATCAGTTGGATGAGTCTAAGAAGTATTCAATAGAAGGCCACCTTGTGATATGGTAATATTATAATGTCTTTCCATATGTATTGCTTAGTATGCCTCCTCCATGATATATTGATGTTTTATATCAATTTAGTACTAGGGGCTGAGCCCATCTCAAAGGCACCATATCAAATGACCATGCCATAGCTAAGTGAACTCAAGATGCAGCTTGAAAAACTCTTAAAGAAAGGCCCAATTCATCCTAGTGTGTCCCCATGGGGAGTACCAATCATATTTATGAATAATAAGGATGGATCCATTTGGATATGCATTGATTATCTCTAATTAAATAAGGTAATAATTAAGAATAGTTATCCCTTGCCTAGAATTAATGACTTATTTGATCAAATATGGGGAGCCAAGGTGTTATCTAAGATTGATTTGAAATATGGATACCATAATTTATGTATTACAGATCTTTATATTCATAAAATGGTGTTTTTGATGTGGTATAGGTATTATTAATTTTATTTTGTACCTTTTAGGTTGATGAATGCTCCAACTTTATTCATGGAGTGTTTCACTCCTTTTTAGATCAATTATTATAAGTGTTTCTTGATAAAAATTTGATATCTTCATATAATGAAGAGGAACATGATGACCATTTGATGTAAGTTCTATAGGTTTTAAGAGAAAACTAGTTATTTGGTAACTTGGAGAAGTGTGTGTTTGTGTAGTCTGAGGATACCTTGGGCATATCCTCCCAAGAGAAGGAATTTATGTGGATCCCTCCAAGATTTAAATCACTGTAGATGGCCAACACCCATAAAAATTGTAGAGGAACTTATTTTCATGGGTTTGACAAGCTATTATAAGCACTTTTTTTTAACTTCTCTCGCATTATGAACCCCATTACTGTTATCACCCTTGCAAGAATGTGTACTTATTCTCACTTCTATTTACACAATGAAAAATCTCTAAGGTGTGGATGGTATTATATTAGAAATAATATCTAGATGAGGAGCTAGTTCCCTTTGGTACACTCATCTAATTCTCTCTAATCTCTCTAATTAAGTGATTTCTTGACTAGGAAAAGGGTGAAAAGAGCGATACTCAAGCTAGAATTAAACATGAAAACTAAAAATAAGGGGTGATGTACCAATTTTAAGGTCAATTATGCTTATAATTGACATGTTTTGGAAGATAAAAAAACTTTCACATATTCACTTCATATTCATACAATGACTCTTGCATCAGTATTTTATATAGAGGTCTTGAGAAAACATTCACATTAGCATGGAAGGAATGAACACAAGCTGAAATCACTTCCAAATTACGTAGAAATCAGACTTAGACACTTTATATGATCTACAAGAGTTCTCATATATGACATAAAGGGGAAAAATTTAGACATAAACATAGGAATATAAACCATTCACTAAGTTACATCAATGAATAGGAGGCACACACTTCATGGATAACTTGAAAATGGAGGAAAAATTAGCTTCTTATTACTTCAAAGGTGATGTAGTGTAAATTTTTTTAGAGTTTATGTATAGCCAAATCATAATTCCCTCATAATATATGAAAAATTAACATATATATAGAAAATAAAGGAAGGAGAGAGGAGATAAAGTGGCCTTAAACTAGGGATGAGTCATCATCCTAGTCATCCTTCACTCTATCTTTAACTCAACTCCAACTGAACCTTCAAATCAACCCACTAAACACCAAAATACTATATAATTTATCTTTAGTTTAACCTTCTCCTCTTGGAATATTTCATAGGAGAGAGAGAGAGATCAACTTGTTGTTTGTTTTGAAAAAGTCAAAGGTTCTCATGCATGTTTTTATGGTCTTAAATATTAAAGAGATCTTGATCATATTCACATAAATCCTTTTGATATATACTTAAGTCATTTTGATTAGATTATTCAATCTCTTTTAGAATTTTAATCTATCTAGTGAGTGACTTTATTTATATTCATTACATCTTGGAGTTTGACTTTAGTGATATTCCTTGTATCTTTGAGTTTAAATTTAGCTACCTTCCTTGTATCTTGCATGCACTTTTTTTTCTCTCAACCTCCTCAAATAGCTCCAAGGTGGCATAGTAGGAGAAATATTTAATGTGTTTTATTAAAGGAGTCTCCATGAAAATTAGGATAATTGAATTGATCAAGTATTTAATTGAACTCCTCCATTCTTGCATATTTAATATCCACCTTTCTAGGGTTGATTTAAGGCTTCTTTAATCATCTTGAAGTTTGACTTATTTTTTTTAAATTAAATCCAAGGGGGAATAGAAGGAGAGAGAGAGATATATATATTTCATGTTTTTTGTCCTACTCTTCATGAAATATGATTGCTTAGAGTGTATTTTATGATAAATAATCACAACTCTCTATATTGATTCTCCTTAGATATGCCTATCTTCTCCATTTTGGCAAGCTTGTTGAATGCACGTTGAGAAGATAAAACTTGATGAATTTGAATTATTTTAATATATAAGGAGTCTAAATAGTATTTTAACATCATCACCATGGTGTCACAGATCTTGAAATAAATGTTTAGCTCTAAACTCCATATATAACTTCAAAAAATGCTCTTTTGTGCTCTTTAGGCCTCAAGAAAACATAATTTGGATTTGGAGGTATAAAATGAGTTATAGGAATCAATAGAAACTCATCCTATGATAATTTTATATTTATCAATTTAAAAAACTTTAAAAAATTTTAATCACCAAAATCTCAAACCAAAATTCACAAAATGTGACTGCTTGCTACCCACAGGGTTGCTTGGAGATATTTTAAAATGGTCTAAGTCTATTTTACATTGGTTTTCATTGTATAATAATTTATTAAGAAATATAAATTAGTTATACCTCTTATAAAATCATTTTATTCCCTTGAAAAGATCTGAAATACTCATTTCTAATTCCATTTATGAGCAAATTGGTTATAAACCCTGATTTTATTCATGGTACAAACCTATGTTTTGCCATTTTATCTCTCCTCAAGTATAGTAAGTACATGAAAACAATTTTAAACATATAATTAGATAAAAACTACCTCCAAGTCAAATTTAAATATATTTCATTTGTTAAAACTCAAAATATGCACTTTTTAGTGCTTCATAGCTTGAACAAACTCATTTATGAATGTCTATAGATATGCAGTTTGGTGTTTTATTGAGCTTTATGAGGCATAAGGACCTAATTATTTTTTAATTAGGACCTATAATATCCACTATAAGTATTAAAACCATTGGGTACACTCAAACCGTCACTTAAATGTAATATCCACTATTAGGTTTCTTGAGAAGCTCAATAAGCCAAAGCTTCAAGCATTTTTGGGATTATTAAATTATTTGGATAAATTTTATCCTAACTCTAGTAAAGATAGGTTCATAATTTAGGAGATTCTCCAAAAAATAAAAGCATTTCATTGGAAGGAAGAACATACAGTTGCTATCCAAAAAATAAAGACTAAAGTCTCCTTGCTTCCAGACCTCCACAGAATCAGAAACTTGAATCAAAAATTGTAAAAGAAGTGTGTAAAGATTTGAGTGTTTGATTAATATTGAAGCTAGAGACATTTATCCCATACCTCCTATTGTGGGTTTCTATGTATATCACTGGAATCAAAAGAATCAAAAGGAGCGTCTATTGACATAAAAAGATTGGTATCAGAGCCTTATGAAGATCTACCCTGTCAAAGATTCTATAAGAATTATCTCTTTATATTTAAAGGAATATTAAGTTACCTTGCTTTGAAAATTTATCTGGGAAATTGATGCATCGAGTTCTTGGCCATTATTAATTTTTCATAGGCCCCTTTTATCTTTGTACATAATTATTCCCTATCCATAAATTTCTCACTTTCCAGAACTTAATCTCTTATAATGGAATTTGGAAAATCCCAAGAATCTTCCACAATTGAGATTATCAATGAATTTGAAATGGAAGGAATGTATGAATTACCTCCTTTTATCCCAGAACAACTCTCTAAGTATCCTGACATTGAAGTCACATAATAAACCCTTGAAAAGGAAAATAGTCTTTATAAACCTCTGGCTTTCAAGTTTTCTCAAGTATATAAAAAATCTAAACTTATAAAGTATAAGTTTGTTTATAATAGTACTTATCTATCTTTTGTGAAACCCCATATTAAGTTGGTAGAACTCACCCTAAGTTATAAGCCCAAAAAGTCTTCCCAAACAAATTTGTTATCCTTGTTACCTGAATCTGAAATAAATTATATTAGATCTCATGAGGATGTCAAATTTGTCCATTTTGGTCTCATCCATGTCCATCTAACTCCATTAATTCTAGGAAATATAAAACTAGTCATGTATCTAGCTTTGTGTGATAGACATCAAGTCAACTTTAAGCATGCTTGTTAGTTATCTAGTTTAGGATGAATAAATGATAAGGTTATTTGTTTTGAATTTTATCCTAATCTCATAGGTGCAATTTGAGATAAGGGATGTCAAGAAGTCAAGCATGGCTCTTTAGACTGTTGGGGATTATTCACTTCCTTGTTTGTTCTAGATATGTTTGGAGAGTTTAAATATGCTTCCATAAATATAACTATTTTGTATAGTATGACCAACACAAACAACCCCAAGATCCTTACAAATCTTCCTTATGCTCGTAGATTAAGTGGAACTGTCCAATTACAAAAGGGACATATAGAGTCTATTTAAATTCCCTCTAATTGGAAGCTTGATTGGATAAAACAAGTATCACTAAAAATGAAAGGTCAAGCTAATGTACACAAAACTGATGGAAGAACAATAAGCATTATGCCTAGATCTCTGTCATTCAATAATTCTTCTAACAAATTGTCTCCTCACAGACCTTCATCTTCCTCTTCCAAATGAACTATTAGATTTGGCCATATTATCATAGAAGATGAAGATATAAACCAAGGACCTGATCCTAGAGATCAGTTACCATCTACAATGATGAGTCTTCCCAGAGAAAAGACTCTTGAATTCTATATAGATAATCAGGTCAGTCTATATAAAGGTGGAAGATGGCCACCTCACAAAGGTATTTATAAGTAGCAAGAAGGTGTTGTGAGTTACTTCTATGTATCCTACCAATGAGAGGTTGATCCCTCTAATGAATTTAAGTAGATGAATTATATCTCAAGATTCAATGCACACCTTGCCAAAAATTTAGATGATCTTTGTAAAGATTTCTTTTATAGTCAACATAGTTTAGATCAATTATTCATTCTTGCAGATGATACAAATCATGTCTGCCATGAGATTTATAATACTAATTCAGTATTTAATAATCATTTGTCTTGTACTGATACTAAGCTTGTAGCCTTAGAAGATAGCCTTGACTGGTTAGTTAAACAAGATTTGTATGCTTCTAATGAAGCACAAATGTCCATTTTATCATATGAAGTTAAGCTTGGATCCAAATTCAAACCCCATAAATGAAGTATGAACCATAGTACCTCTCTAATGCAAAGAACACAAATACCTTTACAACCATGGTATCTTAATATAAATGATACTCTCAATCCTTTAAATGAAATTTATTCCTGGTGTAATTCCATGAGAGTAATCATAGTAGCATCCCATCCAGATCCACTTGGTACTACTATTTTTTCTTCAAAATTCTTTTGGGGAATTATTACCCAATGGTGGGATTCTATGACAGAGTAGGAATAACATCAAAGGGTTCATCACCAACTAGATCCTTTAGCTATACTCTACCATTTATTGATTAATGAGTTTACACCTCCAGTTGGTAATCATAAACTGGAATCTAAAAAATGGTTGATCAAAATAGAGCTATGTGATTTAAAATAGTTTGATGTCTTTACTAAGCAATTCCATGAATTGGCTTATGAAAGTAGAAGTTCTAGTTCTACATAAATAAAATTAAAGTTTTTGCATATACTTCCTTATAATCTTATTGATAAGGTAATTGCATATATTGATCTTAAAGGACTAAAATTGGTGATGAACCCTTTGATTATGTTGGACTAACATTGGTAATTGCATATATTGATCTTAAAGAGAATTATTGAAAGCAATGAGACTTTAGTCTTTATTTACTCACTGAAGTAGAAGCAATGTTGGACCCACCAAGCTAGACATCTTCATCCAACACTTCCAATAACATCTCTCTATAGTTAAATTTTATGATATAAAACATGATGGGATAGACACTGCCTTGGCAAAGATTCTAGGTAGGACCTCCCGATTGATATAAATAAAGGCTTTGATACCATAATCTTTTTATGTCAATAGACACTCCTTTTGATTCTTTTGATTCTAGTGATATACATAGAAACCCATGATAGGAGGCAGGGGATGAATGGTTATGGCTTCAATATTACTCAAAACACTCAAATATTTACACACTTATTTTACAATATTTGATTCAAGTTTCTGATTCTCAGGTTTCGAAAAGAAAGAATCATCTGCCTCTGTATCTTCTTCATTGTCTTCAGTAGGTAGAAGAACATCCCACTAAGTCTCAATCTTTGAAGAATGGATTTATCTTAGGATATCGGTACTAGTAAACTTATTTCATACCCAAGATTCACTAGGCTTAAAGGAACTAGGGAATTTCAAAGGAAGATTTACAGGCCTTTGCATTGTTGGAGGCATTCTAGGCATGAATGGCTACCTTCCTCTGGAGTTACTTCTTCCTATGATATGTCCTCTATTACTTGGTCTAGAATCTCACTCTATTACTTCATCATGGTGGTGAGACCATCTACCATAGGCTTCAAATGGGAGACTAGAATAGTCATGAGATCTTGGCCTTTGCATGTTGGTGAGTGGTTTCTCTAAATCATTGGCTAATGATTCAAGGGTGTCAACATCATCATCAAAGTCTTCATCAGAGAGTTCATCTAGAATTGGTTCATAGATGTCATATTTTTAGAAGAGATCTTCTTCTGTGTCAATAACATCCCACTATGCTACTATGTTGGAGGAAAATATGGCTTTGACAACAAGATTTTTGTAATGGCAATGTAGAGCAATATGACCAGGTTTGTGACAGATATAACATATAGCTATTTTGGAAGGAGGATGAAGATTTATTTAATTTTTTAGAAAGTGGTGAGGAGGAACATATGAATGCTTGTGAGGGAATGAGCATCACTTAAAATAAAGATGGGTATGGCGCTGCTTCTTTTGGTGCTTGTGAGGCTGGACAAGCTATCGATAGCCAAATGGTGCAATTTTAGGAAAGATAGGAGCGATTTGAGGGGCTTGATGCTTAGTGATATTTTGGATAGTTTTGGTTTTTGAGACTAACTACGTGGCTTGTTGCTTGGAAAAATTAATGACATCAGTAAGAGATATGTCATCCAACGTTAGTCCTTATATTATAAAAAATGTCTTTTTTCATTGTCTCTCTTATATGTTTAGAACCCTACAACCTGAACCTTTACATTTATCCACTATTTTAATTGAAATTTTGATTAAGGAAGGTGTTGTCCCCATAATATCTAACAATTTTTTTTTCAACCAACAACTATAAAATTCAAGCTCATCGCTTAAAACTAAACTATTAGGGTTTAAGAAGGGTTTTAGAGCACCTTTCCTTCTTAACAATTGCTCATAAAGTTAATCCCATATAACGTAGAACTAATGAATGTAATTTTAATGTAATAATGTAGCCTATATTACCTTAATACCATTATAACACACTCTTCTTCTCCTTCATGAATCAAACATTTTAAAATTGCCCTTACTAGCTTGCAACTAACTTGTTAGAGGAATAAAAGAAACTTCTACCAAAATTTGGACTTGTGAACTATTCTTGAGCATGCTTTTGGCTTGATGAAGGTTCTAAGATATTTTTTAGATATTATTTAATCTTAATTACATGAATTTATTTTTATTTAAAACTTGCACATAAGCAATCTTGATCAATAGTGGTAAAATTTATCAACAGTTTTGGCAACCCTATTAGGATATTTGCCTACTAAACACTCAAGACTTGTATCCTTAAACATTAGGATATGGAGTCATCAAAATATCACTAAATATAAAATTGAAAATTCCCTCAAGTAATAACAACACCTATGCATAAACACTGAGGAAATTGAAAACTAATACAGCTACCAACTAAAAAATATGCAAGATAACACTTAGAGGAAAGTGAAAACTAAAACTACTATGTACAAAGAATAACCTTGTATTAAAAAACAATGCTTAATATGAAACTCATTGACTAGGATTGGGATATATTCACCATATATCTTGGCTAGTTGGAAGGTGTTCTGAAGCTTTCAACTTGAGATAATGTAAGGACCACTCCAAATTGAGTCAAACTTTGTGTGTCTTCTTGGTTTTGCCATATCCTCATCCCATTTGAGAACCAAGTCACCTTCCATAAATATATTTGAAGATTCTCTTCTATCAAATGTTTTATTTAATTTTTCTTGATGCATCTCCATAGATAACATGGACTGATTTTTGATTTCTTATAACTCCATAAGTTCAACATATCTCACTTTCATAGGCTTACTCTCCAACAATTCTTGTTGATGCATTAGCTCCAAAATAAGGAGATCAAGTGAGATTGAAAATATAGCTTCTATCACATACACTAGCTTATAGGGTGAATTATAAATGGACCTATTGAAGGTAATATTATCAATGCATAAATATGACTTTAACTTCAAATTCCATATCATTTTATTGTCTTCAATGGTTCTCTTAATGGTCTTCAACAAGTTTTTGTTAATAGACTTAGCAAGGCCATTGACTTGGGGATAATAATTAGAAGTGTTGAGATACACACCATTTTAGACATACCATTGACTAATTTTATCCCTTAGAAATACCATAATATTGTATAAGATTATATTATAAGGAACACTAAACCTTGTGAGCAAACCTTCATGGAAGTCCAAGACACTAGATTTATTTGCTTTCTTCAAATCCACTGCTTCTGTCCATCTAATAAAGTAATATGTGGATATAAGAATCCATTTCTTGTCAAATATATAAGTTGGATTGATGAAACCAATGAAGATCAAACCCTATTGGATAAAGGGTATATCTACTAAAATTGGTTGAAGACTTAAGGCATCAAGCTTTGTTTTCTTGCAAATAATGCATACTTTTTTCACTTTCTTACCCAATAATGATAATCTATGAAGATTTTTGGCCAATAATATCCACCCCTAATGATTTTTAGGGATATTTTCCCTGTTAAAAAGTGGCCTTCACCTTTTCAATCATGAAATTCTTTAAGTAATGTTTTAACTTGACTTGGCTCTATGCATCTCAACAACATGCCATTAACATCCCTTTTGAATAACACACCATCAACAAGTAGAAAAGGAATATATTTCAGCTTGAAGTAACATATATTTTAACCATTTAAGTTTGGAGGATAAATACCACTTTGAAGGTACCTTACCACATCTTGAACTAGCTTTCTAAAGGTGTATGATTGACTACAATATCTTCATCAATCAAGACCAAAACTACCTCTTTTATTTCTTGCAATTATTGAGCCAAGTTCACACAACCCTTTTTCTCTAATAAACTTGGTTACCTTTATTTTCAAGTCATATTCCATTACCCTTTTTATCCATCCTACTCTCTTTTCACTTATGTCCTTGTTAAACAAGAACTCTTTGATGATAGGATGGGAAACTAACACATGAATCTTGTTTTTAGATAGTAGGTGCCTAAACTTTTTGAGACATTTGATTATGGAAAAAACATTTTTATCAACACATGTGTACCTTTTTTCATACTCTTTCAAGCCTTGACTAAAAAATGCTATTGGCTACTATAAACCATACTGATTTTGTTATCTAAATATTCCTAAAATTTTATCAACATTGGCATCTGAATACAACGCAAAATACTTGGAAAATTTAGGGTTTATGAGAGTGGGAACACTAGCAATGGCTTTCTTGGTCTCTTCAAAAAATTTCGTAGCTTCCTTGGTCCAAGTAAAATTCTAATTTTTCTTGAGCATAGCTATAAGAGGCCTTGAAAAAATTAAAAAATCAGATATATACCTTTTTATAAAGTTAATCTTGCCAAGTAAACTTTTCAATGCTTTCTTATGCTTAGGCAAGGACAATGCAAGAATAGAGTCTATTATTTTTGGATTGATACTAAAACCATACTTATAAAAAATATGACCAAGGAGTTTACCTTCATGCACTAAAAATACACACTTATTTGGATTAAGTGACACCCCATACTACCTACATCTCTCAAATACCTCTCTAAGATGAAGCATGTGATTAGTTTCCTTATTTAAAAAAAATAAAAAATAACATCATCCAAATATATAACAAGAAACATGTTTATCAAACCTTGAAATTACATATCCATGGTTCTTTGGAATGTTGTTCCTACATTGGACAATCCAAATGGCCTTTTTTAGTATGCAATGGTGCCCCACTTTATATTGAATGATTTTTTGAAATGATGTTCCTCTTTTATAAGTATTTTTTTATATCCACTATAACCATCTAGCAATGAAAATATGTCCTAACCAGCCACTAACAACAATACTTGTTCCATTAAGAGAAAGGGATAATGGTCCTTAAGTAAGGCCTTGTTCAACTCATGGAAGTCTACACACAATATGATTTATCTATTTTTATTCCTCATGGGAATAAGGTTAGCCACCCAAGTGGAATGTTTGATGGTAAATATGATAGCTGATTTAATCAATTTGTGATGCTATGTTCTCATCAAAGGTTTCAACTTTGGGTTGATTGGACTTTGTCTTTACCTCACCCATTTTGTAATTACTTTTAATTAAATTGTGTTTTGAACCAATATAGGATAAAAAACCTTTAAATAAATATACTCCCATGTAAACACATTAGTAGAATCTCTACGTAAATCAACAAAAGATTATTTTTGAGCTTGGAGCATACTTTACTAAGCTTGAGAGTTTTCTTGTTTACTATGTTAACACTTTCTTAATGTTCTTCTTTGGTAGAAAAATAATATTTCTCCCTTCTTACCTCATCATCCCTACTAAAAATATTCTCAAGTGTCATAATCCCCTTGGGTAACTTGTTAGACTTAAGATAAATTATTTTATTACATACTGATGAATTTATTTTGATTGATTTCTAGAAGAGAATTCAACCTCTTCTTATAGTAAATGAACAACTTGATCATCATCTTTAAAGACTTTACAATTCAAATTATTATCAATAATATAGTGTCTTACCATAATATTGATAAATGGTTGAGTTTCATCATTCTTTACATTAATTGGAATGTCAAACTAGGCTCCTATTGTAGCCAACCTATTTGCATGCTTATTGCTCTTCTAAGCACTACTTGTATGCAAAATGCATTAAAGTCCTCATGAATATCCCATACCATATTTTTGTATTATTTTAATAATGTATTTTTACACACATTAAACCCTATTATTTTATGTACTACAAGCTCACTATTTCCAAATGCCTTTAATAGGTTAGCTCTCATCTTTCTATCCCATTACAAACCATGAACTAAGGCCTCATATTCTGCTACATTATTAGAGCATCTAAACTAAAATTTAATAGAAGCATAGTAACTTTGTTTGGAGAATAAAATTAGAATCATACCAGCCCATATATCATGTTTATTCTATGATCCATCTAAACAAATTTTCCATGAACCACCATTTATCTCACCTTATTTGTATAGAGTTAGAATTTGTACACCATCCTCATGTAAACAATAAAATCCAAGTATTTCTTCTTCTATAATTTTATATGGATCATGATCATGAATATTATTATCCCATTCATCAAGAATAAAATTAATAACACAAACAAGAGATGATTTTCATTCAACTTCACTAGTTTGCTCTACTTTATCTGAGATGACATAATTAGTATTAACAATACTCTGCATGTATGGTTTTATATGAGAATGAGCAATAGGATCTAAATGAATTGTAAATTTTATTCCATACCTTATTATAAAAATTTTGTATGTACAATCATATGGAATATATCCATATAAATTTTAAGTGAAGTCACATGATAAACACATAACAAAGTTTGGAGGCAGATCCACCACCACCACATCTTGTTGAATGGTCACATTCATGAAGTGTTAATTTTATATTCTTGAATATACCCACTATGAAGTTTCAAAACACACTTAGTTTTTGGCTCATACACCAAACCTAACTTATCTACAATATATTTTGGGATTGCTATGCTACTTACCCCATTATCAACCATGCAATTATGAACTAGTGTATTGCCAACAATCAAGGAAAGATAGAAAGGAGGTGTCTTAATTTTTTTAAATCATATTTTGTGGAATTGACCCATTTATATACCTATTTTAATTTTACTTCTCTTTCTAATTTTAATTTTCTATAACCACACTTTCCTTCTTTATTGGTTTTATAAACAAGCTAAGGCCTAAAAGCTTATGGATAAGGATATCCTTTTGTCTTAGGAATACCAGTGAATCCCACATGGTCATGTTGATGATATATTTATTCATATGGTATAATATTATAAAGTATGATCCTTAAATATTTAGTTTCACATTTGGATTAATAGGACACTCTTTTTCTTAAGGTATTTGGTGAAGCTTACTTATTTCAACATGCTGATTTTTATGAGCTAGAGGAGAAACAATATAAAAATTAGTACCTTTAGAAACCACATTAGGAACATTTTAAGAATAAATTACCTCTTGGGTCTCATCTACATCCCTTATTTTGTCTCTTGTAATATTTGTAACAAAATTTTCTTTTTTGCTAGGCTCACCAATCTGATTTACTAACCAATTTGATTTACTACCACATGATCATCAACTTGCCAATTTACCAAGGTTGCATCTAGTTATAATTTTCCATGATTCACTTCCCATTGTTTTATAATAGCTTCATTGTGTTGGTCTTCTTGAATAAAAGCTTCTTCTTGTGTCATTTGAGGATCTACCATATTTTTTGCTACTAGATCTTTATTTTTCACATCATTGGTGTTAGAATGCTTCCAAATTGAGCTTTGCATCAAATTATTTTGTACTATTACAAGGGCCTTTGATTTTGAAGGAGAATTGGGATTAATTGTAGCATATGTTTTAATTGGTGTAATGACTCCATGAGCTTAGTATGGAGGCTTTTATCTTTAAATCCTTGGTAGAGAGGTCTTTGATATTTATATGGATGAAATGTGGGATGATTAGGTGTTTGATATGGCCTATTGGACTGATATTATTTCCTCTTTAGATAAAATATCTCACTACCAAAATATTACAACATACTTTTTAGTTCACCAAGCTAACTAAATTGACTATGAGGAGCTTCAAATTGACTTTAAGGGGCTAGAATTGGGGCTATATATTGATATTAAGGAGTTAGAATATGATGTGTTTATATAAAAAAATGGTATTAGAGGCCTAGGGGAAAGTTTACCAACTTGAATTAGACTATTTCAGCTCTAATGGAAACCTCATAGACATTTTAGAGTGTCCTAACACCCATTGACAGAATCATAATTAAAATATCAGAATTCAAGGCTCTTAATAAGTATAGGAAAGTATATTTAGGAGATGGATTTATCATGGTAGGTATTATATTTCATGTTATCTAAAATATAATATTGAAACTAGTCATAAATTCTTTTGGCATTCTCTTGATGGTAGTGATTTATTTAACAAGGGATAAATGGTCTAATTTATCTTCAAATTATCTACTAAATACTACACCTAAATCATCCCAAGTAGAAATGGAGTTAAAGGGAAGGTTAATATACCATTACAACACCTTTTACTTGAAGTATACAATGAGAAAATGGATGAAAACATTATCTTGGGTAATATGATGGAATGAACATACTTTGGCCACATTTTTGATATGTTTTATGGGTGCATTTTGATCTTCACTTATGAAATATGGTAGCATTTTGAGGTTTAAATCTAGGATATAATTATATTAGGCAAAATTGAGAGGGATTACATAATTGAAAGGAATAAATACTTAGTTATTAGGGACATCCATGTTGATAATGGGATTTGAAATTGAAATGGTTTGCACAATAAGATGATTTGGTGACTAAAATAACCTTGTAGGATATGGAATTATTCTTAAAAACCCTCTTGTTCCATTTGAGTTCTCAAATAATTAATAAAAATCAAAATGTATACCTCTACTTTTAGACCTTTTAGAGATCTTAGGCATGAAACTATAACTTTTCTACTACTGTAAATGTCCTTTTTCAGCTCTAGTCTATGTCCCACTGGGCGTGCTAGAGATTATTATCACTCAAAAGTGTACCCTTGCAATAATGTGTGTTTATTCTCACTTATGTTCACACCATGTAAACTCTCCAATGTTTATGTGGCATTATATTGAAGATAATATCCAAATTACGGGATGGTTCCCTTTGGTACACTCAATTACTTCTGTCTAAACTCTCTAATTTAGTGACTTTTTGACTAGGAAAAGGATAAAAGGGGAAATACTCAAGCCAAAATTAAACATGAAAAATAAAAATTTATGGTGATGAACCAATGTTAAGTTAAATTATGTATATACAAGATACACTTGGTAAGTTAAATAACTTTCACACATTCACTTCATCTTTACATTAGTATTTCATATAGGGGTCTTAAGAAACATTCACACTAGAATGGAAGGAACAAACATAGGCTAAATTAACTGATAAATTAGGTAGAAATTATAATTATTAACTTGATATGACCTTAAATATTTATCATATGCTACATAAAGGTGAAAAATTTAGACATAAACATAGGAAAATCAATCATTCATTAAGTTACATCAATGAATATGAGGCACACACTTTATAGACAACTTAAAAATGGAGGAAAAATTATATTATTATTGCTTCAAAGGTGATGTAGTATAAATTTTGGTAGAATTTATGTATAAAAAAATCATAATCTCTCAAAAATGAACATACATATATAAAAGAAAGGAATGAGAGACGAGACAAAACAACCCTAAACTAGAGATGAGTCATCATCCTGGTCATCCTTCACTCTTCTTTTAATTCAATTAAACTCAAACTTCAACTAAATCCACTAAAATCCAAAATCCTATGGAGTAAATCTTGAGTTTAACCTTCTCCTTTTGTAATATAGCATAGGAGAGAGAGAGAGAGAGAGAGAGAGAGAGAGAGAGAGAGAGAGAGAGAGAGAGAGAGAGAGAGAGAGAGAGAGAGAGAGAGAGAGAGAGAGAGAGAGAGAGAGAGAGAGAGAGAGAGAGAGAGAGAGAGAGAGAGAGAGAGAGAGAGAGAGAGAGACCAATTTATTATTTTTTTTGAAAAAGTCAAAGTTTTTCATGCATGCTTTGATGGTCTTCAATCTTGAAGAAATCTTGATCATTTTGATAATCTTATTTAATCTAATTGAGACTCTTCATATATGTAGTGAGTGACTTTATTTATCTTCATTGCATCTTGGATTTTAAATTCATATATCTTCCTTGTATCTTGGAGTTTGACTTCAACTATCTTCCTTGTATATTTCATATATGTTTGTCTCTGTCTCTCAACCTCCTTAAATAAATCCAAGGTGACGTAATAGGAGAGAGATTTCATGTTTTTGTTGAAGGAGTCTCCTCCATGAAAATAAGGATGATTGACTTGATCAAGTCTTTAACTATTACCTCACTTCAGAAAAAAAGGAAGAAGTTTGTATGGACAAAATGATATGAGGAAGATTTTTAGTTGTTAAAGAAATGACTCAGAAGTGCAAAATTTTTGTCTATACCTAATCCTACTAGGGAGTTCCTCATTTACATAGATGCATTGAAGGAAGGATTAGGAATTGTATTCATGTAAGAATGTATAGTTATAACATATGAATCTAGGAAGCTTAATGCTTACGAGTTAGGATATTTGATGCAAGATTTAGAATTTATAGATATCATATATGCTTGTTTAATATGGTGACACTTCTTTCTTGGTCATCATTTTCTTTTAAATACTAAGAACCTAAGTTTTCAACATATATTCAATAAACCTAACCTTAATGTATGTCAAAAAAGTTGGATGAAACTATTTTGTGAATATGATTATGAGATTATATATATCAAAGGAAAGGAAAATGTAATTGTTGATGCCTCGATCAAAATACACCATGAGGCGGCAACAAAAAGTTTTTGAACTGACCTACAGAGTCAAATTTTGAAGAATCTTCTAAACTATCACCTCTAAAATGAAGTTAGATACTTTTTGGGTTTTAGTTTGAGTCTAAAAGGAAAGTTTGAAGGCTATTCTCTTGATTCAAATGGCCTACTATGCCATAAAGGGTGTATCTATGTTCCTTTAGTTAGTAGCTTATGTGATCTAATTCTATATGAGTCTCATAGATATCCTTACAAAGTGCACCCTAGAGTTAATAAGTTGCATGATAAGTTGATAAATTATATAATTTGGTCAGTTTTGAGGTGTGATATTGCTAAATTTGTTGCTCATTGTCTTGATTGATAGAGGGTTAAGTTCAAGCATCAACATCCAACACGATTTTTATATCCTCATGATACTTTAAAATTTAAATGAGATACTATTTCCATGAATTTTATTATGGGTTTTCATACCTTGACTTATCATCATGATGTAATCATGGTCACTATGGATAATTTGACCAAAATAACTCAGTTTTATCCCACAAAGATTACTATAGTGCCACCTCAGTGGTAAGAGTTTTCTTAGATGATGTTGTTAGATTGTACAAGATTAATGGTAAGATTATTTTAGATTGATATCTGGTATTTACTTCTCACTTATGGAATTTTTTGTAGAAGGAATTGGGCACACAACTCAGTTTTAGTACTTCCTACCATCTTGAGACTAATGGATAGACTGAGAGAGTCAATCAGGTCCTAGAAGACATGCTGCACATTTATGTTATGAACCATCGATCCCATTAGGAGGACTATTTGTATCTTGTTAAATTTGATTATAATAATAACTATCATAGTTTAATCGATATGGTACCTTTCCAAGATTTGTATGGTTAAGCCTTTATAACCCCACTAAGTTTGGATTGACTTGAGGATAGAGTTGTGATTAGCCCTGCCATATTAGAAGATATAGAGTGGTAAGTAGTTAAGATACAACAACACCAAGAGACCACCAAACATTAGTAGAATAAATATGTAGATGAAAAATGAATTGATCAATATTTTAATGTTGGTGATAATTTTTTATTGAGGGTGAGACCCAATAGGAGACCCATATGTTATGGAAAAGGTTCAAAGCTAGCACCTTATTTTGTAGGGCCATTCGAGATCTTAGAAACCATTAGCCCATTAACTTATCAACTGGCCTTGCCACCGAGCCTAGCTCATGTTCATGATGGATTTCATGTTTTTTATTTGAGATAGTATATTTTTGATATTTCTCATGTTTTAGATTGGATGACCTTGTAGGTTAATATTGATAGAGCTATAGTTTTAGAGCCCATCAATATTTTAGCACATAGAATGCTATCTCTTTGATGTATAAACTTGGCTTAGGCCAAGGTCCAATGGGATAAATATAATGAATCAAAAGCAACTTGGGAAAATAATACACCTTTGAGGTTTTGGTATCCTCACCTATTTTAATGACTTCTAGGTATATGTTTGCATAATGGGATGGGTACGTAAGGCCCCATTTTTCATAGAATTTATCTTTGACAAAGATGATTATGAAATTATGACTTATCTATTCTTATTATTTAATTGTATTATTAAGTCATGTCTAGTTGAGGTGTGAAAGGATTTATGAAGTCTTTTCATGTGTTGGGAACCATGAGAAAGACCTATTATCAATCTTGCTTAATTGTTTAACTTATGAAAGAATTATGTTTACATTTATTTATACAATGTCTCTTTATAAAATTCAATTATGTCTATGGGATATATTGACTTAAATCATGTTGAATAATTACTTATGATATTATGAAATATAAACTAATTATGTATTGAATCATATGAAATTATCTACATAGATGTTGATATTCCATAAATGATTGCCTATGGTTAATTGATTGAAATTGCCTTGTTTGAATAAATTTCATAGCTTCAGCTATTAGGTTATAGGAATTTGATGTGTTCATCAAGTGTGAAGGAATAATAAAAAGGTAAATGAAGGAAATATACTAGACAAGAATGGTTATATCACTAAAATATCTTTAACCTTTCTTAAACTTATGTTAAGTAGTTATTTTCCTGAGTTACCATTTGTCACCTTTCCTAAATTAGCATATGTTTTAGGTAGTTAGCCTTTAAGCTTGGTTGGTGAAAGTTGTAATCATATAATTTGATATTTTTATGAATGTATATATTATTTAGTGGATAATTAGTGTATCTTCAATTAATTTCCTTAGTCTATATCAAGTGGGAAGATGTAAGTTAATCTATGAAGCAACCACAAAAGCTTGTAAGAGATACCATGTGTCTTAGTTAAACATGGAAAATAAAATCCCTTAATGAGGCATGGCTTGGAAAGAGGCTAGTGGTTGGTTGATTATATAATGACTACTTATAGTAGTCAAAATCCCTTAGTCTAGAATTTTTTTTTTCAAATCAAAAGAAAAATAGATCCAGTAAAGGAGAAAAATCAGTATATAAGAAAAACTGGTTAGAAGAGTCGAGCCTTATACTATTGAAGATAACACCCAGGTGGTCTTGAATTTGATAGGTGTAATTTATATTAATTTATATTTTATGTTATTTATTTGGAATTAAATGATGATTTTCTATGTTTTTTATTTTATTTTGAAGAGAATAAGACCACTTGGTTAATTCTACCTATTTTTATTGCTTACCCATGGTTGTACATTGGCTGCCATATAGTACTTTCCCATTTGAGGGCCTTGGAGAGGGTTTTATTCCTTAGTTGAATGAAATGATTTATTATGTGAATATATTAATGATGTTATGACACAAGGTGATGGTTGTCTATGAGTATCTCTTTCATGATGGGAGCAAGTCAAAGTCCTCCTATGCTAGGCATGATAATAGGTTGTTTGACCCTCCCATGAGTGTCATGATGGTAGTTCATCGAATTCCTCTAATTTTGGGCATGTAATAAGGTTATTAAACTCTCCCATGACCATGGGAATAAATAAATAGAGTGAAGTATCCTATTTATACTTTGATTAATCAGTGGGCCTTGTTATGTTGTGAAATCTTACCTACTAGTTTTATATTTATGAATGCTTAGCTTTACTTGAATGATTTTTTAAATTATTATTTACTTTGTATTTGGGATTGGGAGTCTATTTGAGTAAAAACCAAGAATAGGATTGTAAGTGTTACATGGTCTTTCCCTTTTGTTAATATACCTTAGCTTAGATATCTACCCATGCCTTTACCAAATGATATAAACATGTTCAGAGTTGGGAGTCTCAAGATTTAGGGTGTCTAGAGTAGTAACTTAATGATGACAAAAGGTTGGGTGGTAAGCCTTCCTTATTATGGCCAGTATATGCTTGGGAGTGGATGAAGAGCATCATTAAATACTGATTGGTCCTTCATTATTAAATTAAGCCCTGAGATGTGCTCTTATTTATGTAAATAAATGGATGAAATTTGATGTATTATTAATTCTTTAGCATCCAACCTACTTGTAATATACTTATGAAATAATGAGTTTGGATAATATTCCAACTATAGATTAAGATATATGTTTTCTATTTATTTAAAATTTAGTGTTAAACTAAGTTGTATCTATCATGAATACTTGATTATGGGATCTTAGGAAGAATCTTATATGTATCCAAGGCTTTAGCCTTATGTCACTTTTAAATAAATTGATAGATTTATTTCCTTCTTAAATCGTTATCTTGAGTGGCTTGTTTATTAAGAATTGTGCCTTTATTTATAATTAAAATATGATGAACTAATGAACTTGAACTTATTTAAAACTAAGTAAAACTCATATACATAACTTTGTAATTGTTATGTAGAATAGAAATATATCATGCCAAATAAACTACACTTTGATGTTTTCTAGTTATGATATTTCTTGGTGAAATGTATTCTTGGAAATGATAACAATCAAGTAGGTTCTTGTTAGAACCCTCCAAAAAACATACCTTCAATAATAACAGAATTCTAATAGAAGATTAGCTCTATTTTTGTAATTCTACCAATGCATGAAGGCTTTAGGTTTGATTGAGTTTGCCCTTGCTAAGGCTTAATGATTTAATAAGAACATGCAGACTAACCCTTTGATGTTGAGGTTTTAATTGTTATTAAATATCTTATTTGTTATTTTAGCTATAATGGAAAGGATGGGCCTGAGGGCCATTACCCAATCAAAGGAATAGTTTGAATAAGTCAATCAATTCCTTGGTCTGTGTAGTACCCTTCAAATCTTAGAGAATCTTTGTTTGAAGCAAAACATGCTTGAGTTTTTTGGTTATTCACTATACCAATGAAAATATTGGTTTAGTGTCAAGACTATCATTTCTGTGATGCAATCTTTGCTTAACATAATATCTTTTAAGGAAATAATATATTTTTTTAGATCAATAAATCAGTAGTAACTTGTGTAGGAATTTATATTGCTTTAGTTGAATGCTAACTCTCTGAGTCATCTCTGAGTTTTATTTTATCTCGAGCCTTAGTCAATTTATGATTTTGATTGTAACTAGTTTTTCCTTCATCTCAACCATAACCATTTTTCATGTTTCTTTGAAAAACATTTTTCCTAAGTCACTCTATGAGTTTCCTTACATAACATTTTGACTTAAATGTTTTTTTACTAAACATTTTTCATGGCATTTTTGTCGTATCCATTTAATTACTTTGGTTTTGTTTTGAAAATTTTTCCTTAGTCAACTTCACAATTTTTTTTGTGAAGTGGTTTAAAGGAAACCACATGTCATCATATTACTAACCCAAGAGTGATGTTAGATTGGTCTACTATACGGTTAGTGATAGGCTATTGGGGTCATAGGATGTTGTTATGTGGCATCATCCAAGTGACTCTTGATGTCATAGATGACCATATAAGAAGCTTGCCTCTAAACTAGTAGGCTTGCAGGATGTTGCCACATGGTATCATCTCAGTGACACACAATCCTAGAGATGACCATACATGAAGCTTGCCTCCAAGCCATTAGGGTCATTAGATGTTTCAATTTGGAATCATCTAAGTGACCCATGATCTTGGAGATGACTATATTGGAATCTTACTTTTGGGATAATGTAGAAAATGGAATGTTTCCACATGGCATCATCCTAGTGACCCATAATCTTTAAAGATGATCGTATAAGGAGATTGACTCTAGGGAATTGGGATAGTGGGATGTTTTCATGTGGAATCATATTGATGAATTGTAACCCTAGATAAGTCCATACAAATGATAAAGCCTCAAGGATAGCGAGCTAGCTAGATATTTCTATGAGGCACCATCTCAATAATCCATAGTCTTAGGGATATAGGTGCTAATGTGAAAGTTAGAAAACTAGTAGGTAAGCATGAGTATGCCACATGGAAAGAAAGGTCCCTAGGATACTAAGAGAAAATAACATGGCATTATATCCCATTGAAATCCATGTGAAGATAGTTTTATTATAATGACCGAGGTCAAATTTGATAGTCATCTCGATGTTACTATGTAGTAACCTTTGGCATGAACTTGAAAACTAGTTCCTATCTATTGGGCTAAATATATTGATTTGTTGATCTCTTAATCATGTGTCATGAATTGTTATGATATTGTGATAGTTTTATGGATCATGCATATGTGTATATGATTGATATGATTCACTTTTAGTTGTTTATTTTTATAAATATTGTGTCATGCTTATTTTTAGGGAAAAAATGGGCATGACATATTCCCTCCAATTTCATGATTTTGGAATGAAAATTATGCCTTTGCATCTCAATAGATAATTTATATCAACTAAAAAATTGGAATCAAAACATTTTAATTCTATTTTATAACATATTTTTAAGGCATTCTAAATTAGATTTTTATTATTCAAGTACACAATTCTTAAAATCAGAATGAATAATAATTATAGTAGCAATGGATGTTCACCTAATTAGATCATTAATCACCCTATTATATTTTCATTTTATATGATCAATATTAATATCAAAATTATCGATAAATTCCAACCACCTTATTTTCCTTACATTAAACTCATCTTGAGCAAATAAGTGCATAAGGTTGCAATGGTCAGATTTAATCTTGAAGTGTTTTCCTAATAATAAATTCTTCTATTGTTGTAAGGCATGAATAATATAAACTAATTATAAATCATGAGTGGGGTAATTATTCTCATGAGTTTTGAGCTTTATAGACTTGTAGGAAACCACTTTGATGTCTTGAGTCAAAATAACACCAATGCTTAACTTGTAAACATCATCCCAAATTTCAAAGTTTTGATTTGATCCAGTATAGGTAGAATAAAAGTTGAAGTTATCAAACATTTTTTTTTTTAAAATGTGGATTCAAAATTAGGAGACTAATAAAATTTCTTTCCCTTCCTTTACAATGAATTTATGGGGTGAGAAATCCTTAAAAATTCTTGCACAAACCTTCAGTATTAGCTATTAATCCCCATGAACCATATCACTTCATGTACACTATTTAGATATGGACACTCATTAATGGTTGCAATCTATATAGGTCTACATCAATTCTATCCTTATAAATCGCATGCCCTAAGTAATGCATTTTATAATGAAATAAATAAAACTTGGACAACTTTCCATATAATTTATGCTACATCAAACATTGTAGTACTAGCCTTAAGTGTTACTCATGCTCTTGTTCACTCCTTGAATATATTATAATGTCATCTAAAAACACCAATAAAAATTTGTCAATAAAATATTGGAATACACTATTCATTAAATTCATAAATATTTCAAGAGAATTAGTTAGTTTGAAGGACATAACTACAAATTCATAGTGTCCATATCTAGTTTTAAATGTAGTGTTATGGACATATTCATCTTTGATACAGAGTTGGTGGCACCCTGATCAAAGATATGTCTTTGAAAATAAAATTGTCTTTTTCATTTTATCAAAAAAATAATCTATGAAAGGAATGGAATATTTATTCTTTATTGTGACCTTATTGAGCATTCTATAGTCAATGCACAGTTTGAGCATCCCATCCTTCTTTATAAACACCACTAGAGCTATCCAAGGTGACACACTAGGGTGTACCATTCCCTTATCAAATAATTATTTTATTTTTATCTTAAGTTACCTTAGATTATCTATCTTCATACAATATGGTGATATATTTTCAAGTGTTATTCTAGGTGTTACATCTCTTAAAAAGTTAAATATCCTTTTGGGAGGTGGTCCTAGTAGTTCTTCTGGAAAAACATCCATAAATTCCTCAAAAATTAGGTATTTTTGGAGCAAAGAGGTGGTTTCCTCAGTAACTTTATTTAATTTTAGGACATATGATTGACATCCCTTTGTAAAAACTTTCTTAAGTTTTATAACTTAAATAATTCATTGATTTGAAGATTTATTGATCCCTTGAATAACTATTGGCTTTCCTTCAACATTTAAACATTGAATTATTTTGTTGATATAATCTAGCTTAGATTTATGTGATTTTAACCAATACATGCCTATTATAATGTCATAATATACCAAAGGTGAAAGTAATAGGTTCACACAAGTCTAAAAATTACCCAACTTTAGTTCATCTTACTCTAGGAATTCATTAATGACCACTTTCTTCCTAGTGCCAAACTTTACTTTCCATCATTCTCTAAGTCTAGTAGGTTGATATTTACACTTAAAAGCATTAAAATTAGAAATAAAACTATCTTTTATCCTAAATAAATAAAAATAAATAATGAAATTATATAAATTATACCTCTAGTCTTAATAGGTGTTGACTAAAATTAAGCATTTCTATTGTCTATAGCTATGTAGACTTTATCATTAATCTTAAACTTAGGGAAGTCTTTGAAATAATGGTTGTCACTTCATTCCCAACATGTCACATTAGTATTATTTGGAAGAGGAATGGTATTCGATCTTGTGGTGGTCCATGAAAGCCTTATTGATTACTAGTTTCAACATTCTTATTAGCAAAAGAGTGTGATTTAGAACTCAGTATTTTGAAATTTATTTCCAAAATTATAAAATTTCCCATTAGTCCTCTTCGATTCATTTTTATTTAAATTATATTTAATTAATTATTAATAACTTAGACTTTCCTTGTTTCATGTTATTCCAAAATTATTGTCTTGCCTTTTGGTGAGACTTCTCCATTTCTTCAGTATGATGTGTTGATTGCAAAGCAACAGATAAGGTTTTTGGATTGGTCATGTTTACATCATGCATGAGTATCTCATTCAACCCTATTTTGAACTTGGTTACCTTAATTTCCTTATCATAAATGTAATTTATATGATGTAAGAGCCCAAAAAACTTGTTCTAATATTTAGAAACTATCATAGTTCCTTGTTTAGAAACTAAAATTCTATGATTTTTTACTCTTTATAGATGATATTCAAATACCTTTTTCTAAATTTATTTTCAAAGGTTTCACATGAAATATAAATGGGATCATACCCTTTTATGGAACACAAATGATTCAACCAAAAGGTGCAATCACCTACCAACTAGTAAGCTCTGATGCATGCTTTAATGTTAGAACCCATATTATCTAGAATGAAATACTATGTAAATTAATTATCCATGCCTAAGAAGCATCTCTAGTGTTTTCACTAGAGAATGTGGTAGGAAGAAGATTTTTCAAATCCTTAATCATGGGTTCCACAACCTCTTATTATCATGGATTTTCATTAGGAATCTCTTCTTCCTACCCACCCTATCACAAGTTTTGGAAATAGGACAATATTTCATTGAAGCCTTTCATTTGTCCATGAATTCCATGTATACACCCAGGATGTCATGTAATATAACATTTTTTTCCTCAAGAATTTTTTTATTGTTATCCAAATTTTTAGCATGTTTACCACTATGTTCTACATTTATTATAGCATGATCATGCTGATCAATTTCATGATTGTCAACTAGATCACTTCAATTATTATAAGGGGTTTAGTTTTCTCTAGTTCTAACCATATAGACACATTAAACATGAATTTTTAAATCAAATCTTTCCCCATTTTTTTTCTAATTTCACCTAATAAAGTGTTTGACACCAACTATCATAACCCAATTTTTTTGAGTTTTTAAAAAACCTACTTTAAAGAAGTCATGCCCATAGAATCCAACACATAATTGAGTTAGTGACTAAAGTATTTGAACAACTAACTTTTACAATGCAAAAACATAGTAGGGTTTAGATTGAGCCATGATAGAGAGAAAGAAAACCATGAATACTCAAACATCATGAATGAATGATTAATATAATGAAAAAATCATGAATGAGTGCTTAATATAATGAACAAAACCTTTTAGTTACATATAAAAATAAACATTTATCACTTAACCAAGAAGAACATGAGGACATTCATTCACAAAATTTTGAACTCCACGTTAGTTTTTTAATCTTGAACACATGTTAAACTTATGTTAGGTCATGAGTGACATATGTGGTCTAACCACATATTATACCACCTTTATCACTAGTTTTAAAAAAGCGAGGAAGTCAAGGAATCCAATAAATGTTCATTACACTAAATATCCATAAATCAAAATTTGAGTATTTAATTTTTACACATTAAATCAAACTACTTTCCAAACTAAATAATTTTGTTTTGCATAAGATCATTCAAATATCCATAAGAACTATTCTTGTTTGCATCATATTACATATGTGTAATCACGTATACATCTTTAATTCCATCCATGAGATCTTATTAGGTCATAAGACCACTTAAAAATCCTTGAGACTTAAATATCCTATCTATAATGCAAAATAATTTGCATAAAAAATGCAACAACTACCTAAGAAATCTAAGTGGAACCTAATAGAACTCTTCATTAAGTTATTGTGACCCCATTAGATTCCCTATAGACCTTTTGTGTAGTTATGGATGATCTTAATGGGTCTATAAATCTATACATTAGCTCTTCTCATTTAGTAAATAACATAAACAACTCTTAAAAGATAAACCTTGATAATATCCGAGCATACCCTTGCATCAATATTAGTTACTACCATGACCTATGAATTTATATTTTTATTGAATAAACATATTATTATTCATGAAATTAAATATCACAAGGGATCATATCCTAAATTAATATAGAAAATACAAGTCTAATAATGGTATACAAAATAACCTAGGGTTTACTAATTGCATTCTTCAATGTACCATCTAAACTTATCATAGTTGTTTACTTAACCAATATGCTAATTCAAACACTTAATTACACTCAAATTTTGTATCAATGTACCAAAATAGATATGAGATAAATTAAACCACAATTTTATAAAATAAAATTATATATAATTTCTAGATTTGCTACTTAAATTACCATAATAGCATAAATATACCAAGGATTGATCACCTAACTCTTGAGAACCAATAACTCATAAGAACCATCAATATACAAATATTTGTTTCAATAGTTATAAATAATTTCCCATAGCATAACCAACATATAGTCCACACACAAATCTCAAGTTATGTAAGATTGAATTTACATTCAAACAATAATCTTTAAAGGACCTTAGTCATTACAATATTATTATCATTGTTAGTCGACTCAATGATTCCCCATGATATCTTAGATTACTAAATAAATATGAAGTGTTAACGTCGGGTCATTATCATTAATTTGAGTTCCAAAAATATTTCACACTGAAATTTTTTGATAAAATTAGTCTTAATAAAAAATTACTTGCATTTAGAAAAAAGTCAATCATATATAAATAGATGGCTATGCCAATTATAAATCACTGCATCTATATGCATATATCAACTCAAAAGTTAACTAATAAGTGATAAATACAAGATTACTCATTTTTTTATTCATTACACATGCACATCCCAAGAATATGAACTCAATAACCAGTTTGTAGATTACCCTTGGGGCAGACATCAAGTATAGTTGAATTATAATCCACAATAATTTAAGGAATATTGTTGAAACTTATTTAAATATAGTAATTGATAGCATAAAATCATCAACATTTACTCAATGTTAATGAAATAAAAATCAATGGATTTATATCGAATATGATAAACTAATTCCAAGTAGTAATAAAAATAACCAATTCATATATGAACTACAATATAAATCCTATCGAGTTATAATATACAAATTTATAATACACACAAATAAATCATTTAAATAAATAATATAATAACCATACAACCTATAAATTCATCTACTTTTATAAAACCAATATTTTATTTTCATACTTATTATCATGCATCAAAATGAATAATTAATTCAAATCCTTTTTAAGTTCATATAAAACTATCTATGGAATTAGTGTTTAATACTCAAACATAAGTCCCTACTATGAAGATCCATCAACACTAACAATGAAATTCAAAAATAGCCTTTCAAAAACCTACAGGAGGATTAGTGATTCAAATAACACAAGTCAAATAATACATATCCATATTAAATATTATGCATGAAGAATAATGATTCTCTGAAGATTCCCTTTTCCTTATGCAACCAAGATCAACTCATAGCCAAGTCATAATACAATTATGTTCAAAATATAACACTCATCCTTATTTCCATTTGAGACTATGACCCATCCCATTATTTAGAGACAAAAATCCATATTAATCATAGTAATGAATGTCAATAACTATTTTCAAATGAAAATATAAATTAAAATTGTATATGAACTAATTAATTGAAATTCACAATATTTTAATAAATTGACTAATCCATTTTATCTAATCCAGATGATAAACACAAATTAATTCCAATTTACTAATACTTATAATAGTAAATTTAAGAAAAAAATTCTAACTTGTCATGGATCAAAATTGAGAAAGAAAGGTAATACATAACTACTAAAAGTTATTAAATATGGACTATTGCTAATTATCCAACACCTTATTTCTTTTAATAACTTCATAATCATTTAATTTACTTAGTTTGAACAAGGACATATAAAGCTATGGTTTCATCCTTTCATAGTAACCATTTGCAATTGCCACTCAGACTTGAACTAATCTCAAAATAAGGAACCATATAATTTATCAAATGTCTTATGACCTTTGACAACCTTATATTTTCATTAAGATGATAACTACATCCAAACTTCTCAAAACTCATCAAATTTATGTTAGAAAAAACCTATTATCATCACAATGTGCACTTGGTTTCTCAGAGTGAATATAATAAATTAAAAAAAACTAAAATAGTAAAGGAATTCAACATCAAAAGTCTAATAAACAAGGTAGATTAATACAACTCATGATTAGCAATAAAAAAAGAGACTTAAAGTGGATGGTGACACTATTACATCATGCTTCAGTATCAACTACTTACTCCATCTTTGTCATTACATACCAACTTCTAGAACCAACCTACATTGATCTATAATAAACCTACAACCAACCCACAAAGGCATCAATAATATATGATCATCATCAAAATTATACAAGTATATACATATAATGTTGTATAAAGATTAGTTTAAAACTAAATTAAATGTTCTAAAATGAATCATAATATCCATAATATAAGGTCCACAAATCATAACAATATCAATGACTAGTCAAAATCAATGTACTGGTAGGTGTAATCATGACTTTATACTAAATTTTTGCACCAGGTTTACACAAGGTTTGTTCCACTTTTGAATAATAAATGAACCTTATTCCATATACAATAGTTGGTTCCCTATTTTTTCACTAATTTTTCTAATAGAACAATAAATTAAAATGTGTATAAGGATTCAAAACTAATTCAATACTATGGGTATGCAATGATGGAGTCAAATACACCTTGATTTCATAATCACACTCTCAAATAAATAAGGATTGGGGAATTCATGGTCCAATCCAAGCTCTTCAATGTGAATTAAATATATATGGGCCCTAATCTCTATAGTCACCAATTTTTCATTAGGAAAGCATAATGATTCATGTGTCTAATCAGGTGTATTCATTCCTTGTTATTAAATTTATAAGTTTATTTTATTTACTTCTTGATATTACTATTATGTAATGACTAATTTTATACATGTTTCATTGTAGGTTCATATTAAACATAGTTCAATTTTGTGGCCTACATTGAAGACTATAGTTCATAAATAAGTTTAGGTACACATTTTTCCTTTTACCATGTAATTTCAATTTATTATATTAATATAATAAAATGGGGGAAATGAAGACACATAAATTAAAATTTAACCTAAAATAATGCATTTGTGACCACTCTTTTGACACACTTAGCTCATGCCTCATCTTATGTCCTTTTGACCATTTTCCCTCACTTTTCACATGATGGTACATTCCTATAAGAAACCCAATTGACTTCATAATGTCATTATCATTTATGAAAATTATTTTAGACTCACACTCATATTTACCCTAGTACCTAGAATAGCTATTTGTGCCCCTGAGATAGTAGTGCCCTATTTGAAAAATAATGCTCCTTGTTATTATCTAGATCTACCAGTAGTGTCCTCCCACCAAATAACAATTAATTTCCAAAATTCAAAATTCATGAAAGGGTCAGCCCAAAATTTAAGTAAGCCCCATATAAAGGAACTTCAAAAATATTATTTTAAAGACACATTTCAAACCATTTACACACAAAAGGCTTCCACACTAAAAATGCTAGAAATATAATTGCACATTGAGACAAAATTCCCCATTTATCTTAATTTTAATTACATACATCCCTAGCATCCTTGAGCTAAATTATGAATAAACATTCAAGGTCACAAGTCATAGTTGAAACACTTAACCACACTAGGATTGTACTAGTATCAAGCATTTTTCACCAATATTTCACACACAAAACCATATCATGGGATAAATACATGGAGTTATATCCCTCTTTAGAGTATTGGTGTGTAGGAAGCATTCAACATAGGGAGTGTTGAGGTCAAGTATAAATTCAACTATTAACCCCTTATTATTTTGTGATTACATTAATCTTCCTATGTCATTGAACTAGGGTTTAAAGTTAATAAAGTGTTATACATTACTCCTCACATCATATCATAAGCTCCTACATAGTCTACAAAATACACAATTAAAGTTAAACATAACCCATAAGTTATGGATCTCTACCACTTTCTAGACTAGGCCACTATATTTGGATAATAGTTCCCCCCACTACTATGTAGTTTCATCTCTATTGTCCAAGAACTCTACTATCTCCTAATAGGTACACACTCAGTCAACACACTATCCCTATCAGTCTAAGATCCATAAATAGTCTACATCTAAGTTTTAAAATTAATTTTATATTTCTCTTTTGAACTTTCCATATTTAATATATTTACATATTTAACAAGTTTTAAATCAATTTGTGTCATTTATTACATATATTGACATTTTGATTTTGAAAATTTGTTTGTTATATCTAGGAAACTAATCCATTAGTTTGAAATTTTTTAATAAACTACAAGCTTATGAATATAAAGACATCTTAATAACATAGTGAGGACTCTTACATAGGGTACCGCTATAAAATTGGTGGCCACATGTGCTATAAAAACATGTAGTCATAATATGATCTCACCAATACAACTCTCAACATTTACATTAAATCCATTGATTATTATTATTTTAGAAAGTGTATCCTTATTTTTGTAACCAAAATGTGAGATAAGTGTGATAATGCACATATGAACACTTTATCCATTATCAACCATAAGATTATGTATACATTTATGATCAATGTAAGACAAAATGAACAAGTAAAAATCAAAATAATCATCTATTATCTCATTTTATTTGAATGTAATAATTTTATGGATGGTATTGAAACATGATATGTACCAATAAAGCCATTAAAAGAATGGTGTGCCTATGTCTGAGTATGATGGAAAGTGAGTAGAGGATGTGCCTTATATGTATAGTGCACTTCTAATTTATATGTTATTTCTTGACATGTATACATGCTTAGGGAAAATATAATTCAATGTATTCATTGATATAATCTTAATTATTTGTACCTTTTTACTTTATATATATTTACCCACATCAATTAAGTTATCACATATAAAATCCTATATCTTATGTCTCAAATTGATGCATCTATTATTAATATGCCCTAGTGCTCTATGAAAATCACAAAAAAATGTTTATCAAATCATTTTAGAAGAGGTTTACTCACATAAAAATATTTAATGGGAGGGTGATATATGAGGTGACATTCCAATAAAAAACAAATAACACATTATAGGGAGCTTCTAGCATGTTGGTGAACTATCTCCTTGGAGGAGTGGATAACACAATATGTTGAGTAGGTTTTTAAAATGAATTAACTATTGTATTTGGATCACTTTTATTTTCACTTGGTCTCACATTATATGGTGGCTTACTTAGATTCTTTATATTATAAGTATAAATTAGGATAGTCACATATTTTATCTTATTCATTTCCAACAACTTAACATCTCTTTCCTTAACTTTTTGACATAAATAATCAAATGATAGAAACTTATTAAACATATAATATTCATGTAGAGTTTGAAGAAGACCTTTTTAAAAATGTCTAGTAATTCCTTATTTGTCATATGATTCATCATCTTGGATAATGTGGTATTATAATGTCATACATAATCTACAATATTCTCATTAGATTCTTGTTTGAGATTGAAAATATGTGAATATTAAATATTTTCACTTAAGTTAATGTAAAAATGTGAAATGAAAAAATATGCCAAAGGATTGAATACATGAACTCGCTGATATGGTAAGTTGTAAAACCATATTATAGTATACTCTTTTAGATTTATAGGAAATAAATTGTTCAACAACCTATAGTTGGATGCATAGTCAAAACATTTTTCATGAAATCCTCTTAAGTGTTTCTCAGGGTCACCTTTTCCATCATACAATGTAAGATTAGGTACCACAAAACTAGTTTGTAAAGGATAACCTCAACTATGTGGAGCTAATGGAGTATGAAATAAATTATATGAATCAAGTGTCTTGTTATGTTTTGAATAACCTTGTTCCAATGTAACACCTTAGCTTACATATATTTAAAATCATACATAATGGATTTTACATCAAGAATAGAATGTGTGTTAAACAAAAGTGGTGCAAAGAGTGACCAATTATGGATTGTCATAGTTATTTTTTTAAACCATTGGGTTGACCCCCTATTTAATGTTGATATAAAATTTATATTTAGTGATGTGGAGAAATGAAAATAACACATATTATTGAAGGATTAGAGGATTGATCTATGCTTGCACATTTAATTTCTAAAAGAGTTTGAAGAATCATATGATAATCTTGAGGTTATTCACAATTTTTTTATAAAATCTTGTTAATAACTTGTACCTTTTTAGGCTCAATTTTTTCATCATTTTTAGGTGTAACTACATATTTATTCTTATCTTAAGAGTCAGTGTTATCCTAATTATACTCTTTATGTTTTGAAGTATTGTCATGTACTTCTACATATTCACCTTGTTTATTATTATCTAAAGATCCCAATATTACCTTATTCTTATCCATATTATGTGCCTTATCAAAATTAATGTGTATGTTTAAATTGAGTACCACTTAGTCTATCACTTTTTCTAAGAGAGGTAGAAACAACTCTCTTAGATTGGATAAAATATGAAATAGAAACTTGAAATATTGTTATTAGCAAAGAATTGAATAAATCTAAAAAACTTAATAAAAAAATTGGAAAAAAGGAAAATAAGGAAAGAAACCATAAAAACATGAATGATTAGGGCTTTTCAATATTCAACAATAAATGGGTTCATCTATATGTTTTAAAAAAAAATAGTGATTAATAAGTCTTAATATAATTTAGACAAATTTTTGAGCAAATAAAAATGCATAATACATACAATAATAGCACAAAAATAATTTTAAACTTACTATTTTTATAACTGTGTTAAAGGGGAATGTACTAAAAATGAATAACTTAGCTAGAACCTAGGTTTGCAAGATATTAGTGATAATGAAAATGATTATAATAATATGAGATTTTGTTATGAATTATAAATATGGATTTGAATTATCCTAATAAAAATTATGTATAGGGCTTCATACAATTGTATTTGTGGAATGAAAACAAGAAACTCATTCACCTTTTACACTTACCTCTACCAAAATGCCTCCTAGCTCTGACTTTGCTTACTTGTTCTATTAGTTATTACACATTTGGTTTTTAAACACTCTATAATATATTTTTTTTGCCTATTTAAGACTCCTCAATCCTTTTGGACATTAACCCATCAATATTCACTATAACTTTCATAACTTATTCTATCTATACAAAGGCTTATAGACAACTCTTCATTAGTTTCAATTCTTCAATTAATGATTAAAAGACTCATTATCTATATTAAGGTGATTGATATATTTAATATGAAAATCCTAATCCTTATTTGAATCCTTATGCAATCCTAATGACCTATCATTACAATTCTTTCAATCTTTCACCTCTTCACACATTTCAACAGGCTCCTTTGTAGCCTTTTTTGGACTTAATTGCCTAATATAGAATATTATGATCTTAAGTTGATAAACTAACTATATTTTAAAATACCATTTATGAATTTATTTATATACAAAATTTTTTACTCCATATTTCATTCCCTATCACACTTTTTAAGTCACTTTTAGGTCACTATTTAGGCCTATTAGGCCTCCCACTACCCTATTTATACATAAGATTATCAAATTCATACACAGATGTATAGAAACACTTTAAAAATTAAAAAATATCTTAAAAGTTATTATATATAAAATTTCAAACAATTTTCAAGGGTTTTAAATTATTAAATCTCCTAGAAACTCAATTTGAATGTCAAAACCCTAATACAAGGTTATAGGTAGGTTCTGCAACCCAAGAAGGGTTCTTTTGATTTTGTATTTGACACAACGGGTTTCATATATATATAAAGGATATAAAAATATATTACAACATTTTACACCTTAAAAAATAAATTTTCAATGCTTGTGACTCTTTTGCTATAGATTTTAAAGGACTTTTGTGCTCTTACTGTATGATTGTGTGCATCTATGGAGAACAAGGTGATGTTTAAGGTTAACAAAAGATTTATCAAACCAATGTGGAATATATTTAGTGTTTGAAACACATATATTATAATTTTAAAAAAAAATTAAACATATATTTATTCATTAAAATTCTCATTGACAAATTATATTATTGTTTCTCATTCTTTACAATGGACTGAGTGAGGTTTCTTAACATTCTATAGGTCTGTGTCTAACCTCTTCACCAAATATTTATCAAAATAAAAAATTTAAAAATTATTAAGAGTATATTATACCATATTAATATCTCATTCAAATATTCCAAATGTTCTTTCTTAGAGTCATCATCTTGAAATACATTGCTCAATCTTAGTCTCTTAAAACATAGGATACATACTTAAATAAGGTACACAGTCTGTATGGATTTCTTCATACACAACTATGAAATAAACTTGATGGAACATAAATAAAATCATAATAAAAATTAAATATACTTACCAACATGTTAATAAATTCAAAACTTGTCTTATTTAATGTTATCTTCTTATGCTCTATCTACACTTTCAATGTATTGACCTACACAAAATTTATAAAAAGTCTACCAATAGAATCCTCTTCTTGCAATGAAATTTTAATTCACATTATTGTATTTTTAATTATTTACTCACTTTTAATCCATATCATCCGCTCTTTAATCTCCTGAATCTATCTATAACATCCATTACAAGTTCTTTTATTGCCCAAAATTGATCCTAACTACCTTGTTGTACATTGTAAAACTACCTAACTATAATCCTACTCACCAATATGAATAATTATGTTAGTAATGTGGGTATTTAAAAATATTTATCAATTATTTAAACCTATATACACAAACAATAACATTCAGGCTCCTTAAGACAAGATTGAAGTTTCCTAGACTTGACATTGAAATTTGAAAATTTAAATCAAAGTTTTACCAAGAAAATGCCAAAACAACTCAAATTCAAATTTTATAATTTAATACTTATTGTGAATGAATATTAACCACATAAAATTACTATAAAACTTTTAATATAATATATCAATGCAAAATGAACCAATATAGACAATGGGGTAGTGATGTTTTTGCATAAAAAAAGTTGAACTATTTCAACTTGACTAGATTTTGTTGATGTTTGTAGAGTGTGGATTCATCCTTTAGGGTTTTATCATTTTGTGTAAATTTTTATAGGTTAAAATTCACATATAAATCATGTGTGTATATTTATATGTGTATAATTATCTTTGAGATCCACTATATGCCTTCTTCACTAAAAACCTTAGCTCATATATAAGAAGGGATAAATATTATAAATGGGGGAAAATGGAAAGGGGATGGACTATGGTTTACCTCAAAACCTCATGAATTGATCAATGCATACATACCAATACTCTGATAAGGGATTAAATTCCATGTAATACCCCCATGCTATAGTGGTGTACTTACAATACTAGTGAGATTCTATATGTTGGTGAAATCCTAGTGTGATTATGTGCTTGAAAAATAAATTGTGACCTTAATGTTGTATTAAGACATAGGTTATTAGTTCTTGGGTTGTGTGGATTCATAATTTAGAATAATAAGTACTTTCCTCTCAATAGAAATTTAGATAATTTTGGTATTTGTAATCATGGAAGCCTCTCTAACAAATGGGTATAAAATGTGCTTATATAGTGGATTTTTTTTGGATATCATCAAATTGAACATGAAAAACGTGTCTAAAAAAATCTTTCAGGTTGGTTGTGTCTGAATCCACCCATTTATAAGAATTTGAATTTGGGAAATTATCTACTAATTTTTGGGAGGATGAAATGGGTGGATTCAGACACAACCAACCTAAAAGATTTTTTTTAAGGAGTGGTTTCATTTGAGGAATACATACAACTAAAATAGAAGTATGAATCATTAAATAAATGAGTTTAGGATACTTAGAATGAGTAATAAGAATATTCAGTATAAGAGTTACCTTAAAATAATCATCCACATATAATTAGAGGAATAATAGTTTAAAACTAATGAACTGAGTGTAGGTTTAGTATGCATAAGAAGTGGTCACAAGTGCATTGTTTTAACATTAAATGTTAAATTTAATGCCTATGGACTATCACTTTTAGTTGAGACTCTCACTTTCAAATTCCATTTCTAATGGCGTGGATAAAACCAAAATAATTATAAAACACATATAATAAAATTACTGTGAACAATATCGATCAATAATATATAATTATATATCTTTATTATTCATTATTATTCCACAAAAAAACATTGATTATTTTAATATTACACAACTTGTGAATAGAGTTTTCATGCACAGCTAAAATCCTCTTAAAGGAAAATATAATACTAGAGTTGACTTAAATTTCTATTTTTATCTCATAGTAAAATAAAAAATCATCCTAAAATTAACTAAACTTGATATTTTTAGTAGGTTTTAAACTTGTTATTTTATTTAAGCTTTGCATGGAAGCTCGTATGGAAAAGCTAAATTTTGTTGGTTTCCCCAACCAACCTATTTGAAGGATTTATGATATAAATACTCACTTTCCTATTCGGGTATAAATGGTATTAGTGTCAAGATTTTTGATAAATTTATTTGTTTATCATAGGTATGGATTTGGATTTACTTAGACCAATGATCTACCTAGGTTGAGATTAGAAATACTACATCATGAGTTATTTTTAGGAATGGTATACATACAAGGGATGAAGTAAAAATATATAAAATTTGAATGGGTTGAATCTCATTATAAATATCCTAAGAGGAGACATAATGATGATAATATTATGGAAAGATGATAAAGCTTATAAACATGAAGACAATATAATTATCAGTGGGATAGGATTCATGTTGCTTCACCAAAATGTATTATTATGCTGAAGTTGATGGAATGATAATGATAATAAAAGGAAAAAAATAATATGAACCAAAAAATGTTGGGATAAGACTCATGTCAGGTTCACCAAAATGTATATGAAAGTTAAGATGACCAATATAACAATCCTCTTTGTCCCTATAAACTAAGATATTATTTTAACTTATTTTTGATTAATTATCTAAACAATGTATAACCTTAGAATATTATGATGTAAAAGATAAGTATAAATTAATAAAGTATGAATGTTATAAAAATAGGTCTACTTACATTTTTTTATCTATAGAATTACTAAGATGATTAGGGTACTTAGATTATTAGTATTTTTTTAGGTTTGAGATTTGTGTAGGTGACAAGGGGAACTAGAAATGGACCAAGAGCCACTCAAATTGGGAAACTAAACATAAAGATATACGTAAATGAATCGATTAGGATATAGACACATACCAAATTTATTAATTTCCCTTATGTTAGATCTATTCCTATAGACTATGCTTCACTATTATAGCACATGTTATTGCACCTACTTTTAAACTAGTGTTTTGTGAAATATCAGGTGCTTTTATGCATGTGTAGTATCTATAAAATTATATACTTAAATTTCAATCCCTATTTAAACTTTAGAGACTCAGTTAACCTATAAAAATGAGGACTAATTATGCATTGATTAGACCAAAATGAATCCCTAATGAACGGTTGAGTATTGCCTACATATCTAATACTTTGAGATAATAAATCAAGCCACATTTAGTTGTACCCTTAAGTTAATATGTGAAATCATTATCCAATAATATGGATGAAAATTATAATCTATATTTTGACACTTGATAATGAGAAAAAAATATTGGATAGGCACTACTCCTTGTGGCTTGTTTTTTTATTTAAGAGATTATGGTAGTTCCTTTCAATGTGTAGATCTGTATAAATGTCTTCTTGATAAGTTCTATTTAGATACTATATAGAGAAGAGGATTACACCTATTATGTATAAATATATGAATTATTGGGTAAATTATCACACAAATACCATGTGTAAGATATAAGGTGACCCATTAAGATAATTTGAATTTTGAAAATGAATATTTCTTAGCATGTGAAAGAGTCCCATCAAGGTGGACAATTTAAGAAGTAAAAATTTATTTTATTATGGATGGAGATGTATAAAGATGAAAAAAGTGATATGATGATAAATATATAGTCATATAATGATAATAAGTAGATTAAGAATAGACTGAGGTATTACTATAGGTGATTGGTATAAATTTTGGAAGGTCTGGCACATAAAAAATAATCAGATAAGAGAGAAGGGTGAAAAAGATATATATGTGTATGCACAAGTCATGTAAGGTAATTATAAGTAAAAAATAATATTTTAAATTGTATAAAACCATATTTTAGTGTTAAAACATTCTCCCATTTTATTCTAGTTTTGAAAATGCTAGATTAATAGGATAACAAGATCACACACCTTAGTGTATAAACACACTTTGTCTTTGGGAGAAGGCTTCAAGTTTGAAAATTGATCCATAAATTTTTTAATGAAACATTATGAAATAAATGTCCATATTTGATATGAAATATGAAATAAATTATATCAATAAAACATTCATGAAATTTTAATACTACAGAAGGAATACACCTATAAGTGGGTGACCCATGTTCCCTCTAAAAGCTTTGGAGATTATGATGATTATTCCCCAATGGATGATGTCATGGGTTATAATTCCCAAAGGTAAGTTCCTTTGTTCAAATCTTGGGTTTTTAAAAATAAATCCCTAAATATAATGATTAATGAGTAGTGTTGGGTCATTGAGTGATGTAGAGCCTAAACTACACTACTTATTTAACTAATATTAAACCTTAATATGGAGATTTGGATCCCCCATAACATATCTATAGATGGATTAACATATTAAAAATATCAATTTTATAACCTTATGTACCAATTTATCTCAAAATTTATATATATATATATATATATATATATAAATGTTACTCATGTACCTATAAAAATGAATGTATATGCATTACATATACCCCAAAATTCTATCTCAATTTATAAATATTTATCCCATGGTCTTTATTAAAATGATAATTTGAACAAATTTGTACTCTTTAAATCATGTAATATGCCCTAAAATATGAATTATCTATGTATGTAGTATTGAATCTCTATTAAAATAAAACTAATATGCTACCTTATTATGGTGATGAACGTAGCCTACAAATTACACATCTCAAAATAAAATATTTATATGCATAATCCTAAAAAGAAATATGTAAGAATTTAAAATCATGTACCAACATGTAGATATATGTAATTATAGTATGAAAATATCATCAAATCATATATGAAACATGTATCCTAAGGCATATAAGTGTCATGTCAAGATAAATACAAATATTATGCATGAAGTAGTACTCATCAAATTTATAAGAAGTGATTAGTAATCTACATAGAAGCATGCATGATATAGATCATGACACTAAAATATCAACATAAAATTCAATATGTATTTAATCACAAACATAAAATGTCATGGCCATGATGCATAAAATAGGACTCATTGTCACACAAGGAAAGAGAAACACATAATGAATAATCAAATGTCGCACAATGCAAGAACCACACATATTTAGATAGTAAAACTTTAAAAAAAATCTAGGGATAAATAAAAAGTCTTAAAATGATATACTTAATCAATAAAATGTCAAAAAATAAGGCATGAACCAAATAAAGAGATTTATAATGATACACTCTATATCCACAGGCTTGTATTAGCTTACAACTATCCTATCTCAAGAGTTTTAGATTCATATAAGGTTAATAAAATAGATCCTATAATACCTAATGTGTAGGTAGTGACCACTGATCTACAAACCTATAAATAGGGGTACGTATATCTCTAATTCCTAAGGAAAGGGATCAAAATCCTTTAGGCCTATGACATAATGAGATGGCTATAAATAGACCTCTCTATAAGTAATATATTGAAAATAATCAATGTAAGTATTTTTGCAAGTAAAAAAAAAAAAACGAAAGGGAAGGGTTAAAATGATAAAAAGGGTAAGGTGCCATGATCGATAAATGGGGGTATATGCAACCTAAAATGGAGTATGACAAGCCTAGGTAATCATATATCCACACTAGTATAAGTGTAAATATAACATATAAAAGGATACATACACATTCATTCACTAAGAAATAAGCAATATCTATGTACTAAGTAAATAAAGGAGAGAGATAAGGTTAGAAATACTTACCTTAGAGTGGGGCTGCCAAACATCAATCTCCTTCTTGGAAAATGGTGCTTTTCAATATATTATTATAGTTTTGAAGACATAAAATGGTTTCTAAAATACCTAAGAATACTCCTAATGACTTATCCTATTAGATCTCTAATACTTTCACAAGATAAGCTTCATTCAAGATAAGATTATACCTATAACTCATCCAAATGTGACTTAAGGTAGAAGTGAGATTGAAATTAGAATAGATAGAGTGTATAATAATGTTTTTAATGAAATATGACTTTTTTATATAGTGATAAAATACCCAAAACCATCCCTATGCACTAAACTTATGACATTGACTACATAGATGAGGTAAAGAGATGTTGGCTAACACCAAATAGTATCGATCATGATAATATAGTATAAATGTCAAAAAATATGCTTAGAACTACATTATACTATTCAATATAGTGAAATAAGGTAAATGGTGCTAAATATATAGTATCAATTTGGTTGATTCCATAGTAAATGAGGGAACATATATGGTTAAATGAGATAGAATGGATGTAAGTAAGTAGTAAAATGGTTATGAGGAAGCTAAAATAGTAGTAGGAATGATATGATAATGACATAGAAACATATCACACAAATCATAACAAGCTTTCCCACCCCTTTCTCAGTTCACCCTTTACAGTGTGTGATTAGGGATATTGATGCTTGATAAGTCATTACAAGAGAAAGCAATAGCAATTGATAAAATGAAAAATATTATGTGTATACATATGCCCCATCTAGATTTCATCACTTGTCATAATAATGTAACATGGGATGGTGATTTGAGAAATAATGTAGAAAAAATTTAACTGATCTAAGTGAAATGAAATGTAGAAATAAATGTTGATAAATGAATAACTAAAAGTACCATATACTTACTTGGACTTACCTTTATTGTTAAATGATTGTTTACAAAAATAAGAGTATCGATAATTGAAATGCAATAAATTAATTTGATAAACCCTAGGGATACACTGATATAAATCAAATCAAACAAATATAGGATGTCCAAACAAAATAACTTGGAAAATTGGAAAGTTAGGGTGACAAAGGAAACTAATGAAAAAGAAAAGTGAAAATTTATAAGCCAAAATCCATGACTGATTATGTCCTTAAAAAACCAAAATGTATATTATATAAGATAATTAAAAATAAAAATAAAAAGGCACACAAATAAAAAATTAATGATAACAACATCAATTTAAGATAAGTAACAAACCATATTTAAATAAATATGGAAAAAGATGGAAAATCATGAAATGGGAAAATAAAACTAGATTGGTTGTAAAAAGGCAAACACAGACTCAAGGTCCTGAAATCTAACTAAGAGAGATCCATAAAATACAAATAAATATCCATGAAATAATATCTCAATTACATAAATATGCATATTTTATTCCAAAATATAAATACTAATATTGACATATTACTACCATGTTGAAAGAGATGGAGAATAAGAAGTACATAAATTGGGAACAAATTTATAAAAAACCTTGTCTATCAATGGGAAGTGAAATGGGTGGTGGGAGAAAGAGGGTGACACCAAGGCAAAAATGTGATCTTTACTAAAATCATGATACTCAAATCAAGTTGACAAGATTAAGAGGATTTCATCATCAATAGTCATAAATAACCCTTCCTATCAATGTAAGCTTTGGATAACTAGTGAATTATATATATCATCCCATGAAGGCTACTATGTATGAAAAATAAAAAGATCCTACCTTCCAATAAAATTTTCCTTGCTCATCAAGTCCCCTTACAAATTTTTTATTCTACTACAAAGATTAGGTACTAATGTGAAAATATAGGTGACACTGAAATGTAATAATTATTATAATGTAATGATATATTGAGACCTCATATCCCATTTTATTGGTCTTCTACATGCCAATGGACCTCAGATATATCATGAGGTTAGATATGGATTTTGAGATTTGACTAAGATATGAGATGTGCCAAATAAATATCATGTCTTTTTATGTGATTTGAATTTTTTAGAATATAATTACCTTTTTACATTTCCTTTTTTTATGATATGGCTTGTAATTATTTTCACTTGTTGTATTCCTCCTCCATATGGATTCATAAAACTAAACATGGGTGTTAAATATGACTATCATAATATAGATTAAACCTGGAGGCTAAAGAGAGGACCTAAGGACATGGTGTCAAATTATTCCTAGACTTGCACCTTAAAAAAGTACAATCTCAAAACTATCTTGGATGTGCTCAAAAGGATTTGAAATATAGGGATGATGGAAAGGATCATAAAATGATTAAGTTTCTATAATCACAAATAAAATTTCAATGAAAATATGATATAATGATATGTAGGCATGAATTTTAATCATATGAAATGGTAAAATGTGAATGAAGACATGAAGATAGAATTCTATAGGTCTATCACAAAATAATATGACTAATTTTGAGTGAGGGAAAACACTACTCTAGACCAATGCCTTATATTTTTGGGAAGACATCTAGCTATGGATGAGAATAAAATAAATATATGAAATGAAATGATGGGTTTTTTGAGGAAGCTCTAGTCCTTTTCAAAGTGTTACAATGAAAATAACAAATATAAAATAAAAAGTCCATAAGTAAAGGGAACACAAAGGGTGTATATAATTAACAAAAAACAAAGAAAAAAAGAGGAAACAATGGATGACTAACAAAATTATAGATGAGTGTTTATAAGAAAGGGCTTTTCCTATCCACGATCTTAAAATGAAATGCATAAACTTAAAAAATAAAGAGGTTTAAGTAAAAATACCTAAGGACCTAAGATAGGTATTGGGATAATGTGTAATAAAGAACCCAAAGGTGTGTAGATATTAAGCTACAATAAATAATTGAAACTAAACTTGCAAGAAATGTTAACTCTATAATATTTATAGATGTGTGTGTGTGTGTGTGTGTGTGTGTGTGTGTGTGTGTGTGTGTGTGTGTGTGTGTGTGTGTGTAAATAATGATGAACATACAAGTAAGAATTACAAGAAATGGAATATAATACAAAAAATTAAAGTAATGATAAACATGTAACTAAGCAAAATACTCATTCAAAAACTAAGTGTTTATTGATTATTTGAATGTGTCCTTCATATTTTATCTATATATAATTACTAGTTCCAAAGATATATTTGACTGAGCAAGGACCCCACTAATTTCAAGAATACTTTCCTATTTTTTCATGCATGTAATATAAATTTAGCATTAAGTATCCAACATTGAAAGTATGAACTTTAGAATTTTTTTTTATGTTATATATCTATGTGAGCTTTGTATTGGTGATTATGCTATAAAGGATTCATATATCGCTCATCGAGGAAGTCTAATGTGTGAAGGAGAAATTCACAAATATATTCATCAAGAATGATGCCATGAAGAGATTTTATTAAAGTGGTTAACTCAACTTCTAATTTTAAGATGACTTTGGAGCCATAAACTAAAGAGAAGGGAGTTACCCCAGTGGCATTACATATGTTATTACACTAAGCCCAAAGTGTGGGATATAGCTTTAGATGCTAGTTTGAAAGAAAATACCTAATATTCTTTTACAATATCTTATTAAGGATTTTATTATTGACTTCAACTTGACCATTGTGCTGAGGGTGATAAGGTGTTGAAAATATGTGCATAATTTTATTTTTTTCATATAGTTATCTCATGTCTTTGTTTTTTAAGTTCCCACCATTATCAAATATAATGGTTTAAGGAATCCCAAAATGACATATGATATGATTAATGATGAAATTACATATAGCGATTCTAGTAAGATTAAAAAGGGTCATAACTTATACCCACTTAATATTACATTTTGTGGTGGTAACGATGAACACATGACCATCATGTGACTTCGGTAACATGCCAAATTCCCACATATAGAATGACCAAGGAAACTTTAGTGTTTAAATCTTAGTTAGGGGAGAGTGAATTAGGTCATCATGAATTATCAATTATTACACTTTTAAACAAATGTGATGGTGTCATTCTTAAGAGTAGGACAAAATTATCCTATCCATAGGCATTTGTGAGTTGTAGAGTGTCCACTAAAATGACCACCACAAATTCCCCCATGTATTTTCTCAAGGAGAGAATGGATTTCATCTTAAGTAACATAATAGACCAAGGTACCATAAGCATTATGATAATAGAGAATGGTATGTCTAATTATTGTAATATTGCTTATAGAGACAACATTTTTCACAAGAGTCATCCTCTCAAGTATAAGTATTATGTTAAATAAATTGGATGATATCTTTGTTCCATGGGATTTGTTAAGTAGTGATGACCTCAATATGGTATATAAGATAATTATCTTTAGACTTTAGATTAGATGGATATTTCATCATATGAATGAGGAATTATGAATCATGTAGTGTTTGATGAGGATAAAAAAGAGAGGTTTATGGAGAAATATAATGAGCTATAGCATTTTATTCTCATGGGAATGATTCAATGGTAAAGTATGAAAACTATTTGGCAAGAGTAGAGACAAATTGATGATATGAGATGATATTTTAAATTTTGAGTTGATATTATCCACTGACTTATGACATATATGCTGAAAATCTCCTAAGGCATGTAATTAAAGGATTTACAGACCTATGATTGCTTGCATCCTGAGGATCAAAGCTTCATATTCAGCCATGTTATTAGTGACTTCAAAGTTAAAATTAGAAGGATAAAGGAATGATTTTTCCATAAAGGTCAGCTAGATCACAACATGCCCCAACACCCTTAAGGCACTTGGATCTATCAAATTAAAGTGTCCAAGTTTCCTCATGCAAGTAAATTATAACATCTAGTAAATATTTTATGATGACTCTAGATTTATATTTGGAGACTAATATTTAATGAAATTTGAGGATTTGTACCTCAAGGTCAGATAAAAAATTATGGAAATAGTCTTTAAGATAAATAACTTGGTTAATACCTTTGATGAAGAGTATTTCTTCATCAGAAAGAGTGTTCTAAAGGTGACCTATAGTTTGGGACTGGAGTGGAAACAAGTTTATCAATTATAAATTTGCATTTGATTTATTTTTTATTAATAATTATTAATTAAAACTTTATTAAGAGTGCCATACATTTTCTAATTTTATCTCTAGGCAAGAAATCTTTGGAAAAGAAATGATGAAGGGGATCAGAATGGAAAATGGCATAAGTGGTCTAATAAAGCATATAACATCAAATATTTTCAACTACAAAGTATATTTCAAGATGGTAATTCTAATTTTGTGTATCAAGTTTTATAACCTATCAAGTAATGACTAATGTAATAAATGGCATGTTATTTTCCTAACTCATATTGTTTTGAAAGCATTGCCCCAAATGATATGGGTGTAGATGATGTATGCAAAAAAAAGGATGATCAATAGAAGATGGTTGAAGATTAGGAGGAATAAGTAATTATCTCATATTATCATAGTATTTTTGACATGCATTAGTCTATTTAAGAGTAACACATTTCTTAAGGAGGTAGTTTACCAACTAGTTTGGTAAGCCATCTCAGGGATGAATCATCAGATTTATCTATATTTTCTTAGATATGTAGTAATGCTAGAAATATATCAATGAATGTACATGGTGAAAATAATGTTAATTTTATCTAGATATACATCAATCTATCATAAAGAAACTAATAATCTTATGATTTCTCTAGATGTGACACCAAAAAAAAACTTTTATGCATTGAGTCTACCTTTTTATTTGATAAGAAAATAAAAAATGATATTAAGATCATATGTTTTTCTTTTTAAATAAATTCATTGATGTAGGACTCACATATTTTATATATGAAGTCATGAAATATATGGTTCATTACATGTTGATAAGTTATTTTGGCATTTTTAAGGTTGAAGGGCAGATTGACATAACAATAGGTTCCCCATTCATTATTAAAATTAGTTGTGTGTTGATCTTTAAGAACATTGTGAATTTGATTATATCCTAAGAAACCCTCCATGAGTGACAAAATATCATAGATGACAGTAGAATAAATTATGGCATCAATATATGATAAAGGAAATTTTTATTTAGGACATGCTAAGTTGAGATTACAAAAGTTAATATAGATGCAAATGACCATAGTGAATTTATTGTGAATGGGAACAAAGTTGGAGAATAATTTAGAGTAATCTAATGGTTTGATGAAATTAACATATAATAAATTGATAATTTATTTGTGACATAAGGTCGAAAAACTAAGAGGAAATTTCAATGCTTTTGGTGTATAGGTTTCACATCTGGATATGTTATGGTTTTATAGACAACTATGTTAGGGTCAATTTCAAACTTGTCTTCATAGGACCAAGTAAAGGCTTCATCATATTTTTCAAAGATGAGGGTATAGTTGTCTTTTTATTTAGGAAGAAGTTTTTTAGAGTAAAAAATTGGTTTAGGAGAAAAAAATTGTGTAGTAGTTAACTACAAAAGTCTCTTCAACAAACATGGCATTTCCATCTTGGAAATGATATATATTTAAAGTTAGCTTAGAAATGGGATGTGTTTTGGGATAAATTTTAGAAATGAAATTACTTAAGCGAGGATCATTTTTATAAAAATTTCAAATCTTGAAATATTGATGAAAATTTTGAGGATTTATAGCATGGAGTAATTCTAAGATAGCTTTGTCACTAGGAGGCATATGTAAAGGTACATTATATTTGGCATCTATTTTGAGATTCATAATTTGATTAACTTTACCTTAAACCAAAGAATGTATTTTTCTTATATTTTTAGCTATTACATATAATTTAATATCAAGGGATGAAGTAGAATGAAAATAATTTGACTGTATGGTATTGTCTTGGTCGATAGTCTAGTAAAAAATAGTGGGCTAAACTGTGTCTATCTGTTTGATACAGTTAATAAGGATTTAAATAATTTTGAATATATAAAGTTGGATAATGTAGTCTACAAGAGGTGATGATGATGAAGTGACTATATCATTGCTTAATAATTTTTAGTCTATGTATTTAGGGATTCAAGACTAGATTGTATTGGGTTGGTTGATACAATCTAAGAGTTGAGTGATATGTTTGATAGTATCAAACTAGTCAATAACATTAGGACTAAGATGAACTACATAAATGGTATTAGGATGGTAAATTCCATTAGATCTAAGGATATTAATAATTTATTGAATGATAAATGGATTTGTTTACGAATGGTGCATTAACAAGAGGGACATAACTTTTAGGTTCTTGTTTAGTGTCACTATAATCAGAGAATATGTGAATCACATGAACATCATAGTTAATGTCATTCATTTTTGTGAGAGTATTTTGGTAATAAATTACATATAATTCCCATTATTATATTTGGGTGATAATCTAAACATCATCACAATATGGATAAATGTTACATGCATGAGGAGCTGGCTAAGAAATTTCAGTGGGAGTATCATTTGTGGACACACCCATGTTATTATAGTGAGAGGGAAAATTAGTAAAGGGTCTTGAAATAATTTGGATATCCATAATCATTTCAAATAAATTCATCTTTTGTGTAATTGGATTCATTAGGATTTCATGGGGTAGGAATCTCAATATTTGTAATGATCAAGGGGATGGTCCTATCTCATGGAAGTAGAGAAGGGGGAAGCCATTTTGATATATAAGGAGGTAATCAAGTAGTATCACAAATTTTTTGAAATTTATTGGGTTCATCATCATAAGAGTATGAAAGAGTGACTTTTATATCATTATTCATGTTGACAAACTTAGGAAGAGGTGGATTGTTAATATGAGGAATGGTGGGAATGCGATACTAGGATTTAGGATTAGGAATTTGAATTCCCCAAGGATTGGGATCTACTTCTTGATTTTAATGTTGACTATTATGGATGAAATTTATGCATTAGCTACCAAAATATGTGATAGATTTCATATGATGAGTCCATGGATGATGTAAAAACATCCTATAAAACATTGGAAAATTTAAAACCATAATCTTGGTGTGGATTATTTTGGTATAATATTGATAATAATCAACATCAATAGCACAAACATTTTTCATTGGAATTTTGAGTATTGGGATCCAATGATTGAGATTATTTGTGATTTTTTTTATTTGATGATTTGGAAGCTTAGGTTTGATTTTGGGAAGATTTAATATATTCATTATGGTGATATTTTATCATATAATTATGGTCAAAAATTTCTCCAAACATGAGGGTGACCACATTTTTTTGAAGTTAATGACTGTATCATGAGAGTGACTAATGTCAGCATGAAACCAACAAAAAAATTTAGGGTCATACCATGGTGGAGGGGTAGTGTTAGTGTAAAATAATGGTCTAGATAGAGACAAGGAAAATATTCATTTTTGACACACTAAAGGAGCAGGAGGAAAGTTGATTTTTTGAGTTGGTTGCTACTACTTTGGGTTGAGGTTTGTTAGTGGTGATTGCATTGGTTGTAGTTTGGAAGATTATTTCTTAGGATCTTGAGAAGGTTAAATTTTATCCATAATGAAAAATTACCTCTTTGTTTTATTAAAACCATCTTATAAGCTTTGGGGAGAGAAAATCCTAGCCTTTTATTGAAAATGCGTTTTAAGAGTGGTAACAAAGAGTTTAAAAATATTATCATCACTCATGCTATGATCTAATTTAAGAGATAGGGAATTCCATAATTTGATTAAAATGTGAATATATTCATTAAGAAGTTGATGAGAATTGATGAAATGGATAATGATATTTTTAGGAAGGTCATTGTGTTAGAATTCCTTAACTAAAGTATTGATTAAATAATCTAAGTGTGTAATGGAATGTCTAAGAAGTTGGTTAGACCATTCTACTAATGATTAGAATTATTACATCAATGAATCATCCATTTAGCTTATCTTGAATGTTAAAGCATAATAATAATAGTTTAATAGTGTTTTGTCTAAAATATCGTAAGGGATATAGAAGATGCATAAAGGGGTTTTGAAATGATCTGGGATAATAAAAATTATGCCAAACACTCAACAATACTTCATTACTAATTTAGAAATCAAATGTTCTATTTGAAAGAATAAATCAAATGTGATTATGTAATCAATCCTATCTAATAGAGAAAACCTATGAATTAGATAAACTCTTGAAGGAAATATTTTTGTTCATTATGAATATTTAAGATTTAACAATTGATATAATATGTTTATGTTTGACTTAAAAGATATCCAATGAAAAGAAACAAAAAGATTGGACAAATAAGAATAGAAAATTACAATGAAAACCAAAGAAAGAGAGAGTTAAAATAACATACATTATTAAAGAGATATCTAATAAACTAAAACTAAGAAATAAAATAAAAATAAACAAAATAAGAAAATTACATTAATCTAATGAATAAAATAAATTTATAATTAAGAGAAAGTCACAATAAACATGAAGAAAGAATCTAATACACTTAATTTAAACTTAAAGATGAAATAAAATAAGGCAAAACTAGGTCTACTCCAAAGATTAAAGGTTAATTCAAAAAACAAATATATTAATTAAATAACTTAAGTTAATTGAGGTCAGATAATTAACACTAGTAACTAAAATTTAAAAAAAAAAAATAATCTAATTCTAAAATTTATCAAAGAAAATAACTAATATTTAAATTAGTCTTAATTAAACAAACTAATTAAACTAAAACCTAAATTTAAATAAACAAAAGAGAAAATAAATTAAAAATTAAACAAAGATTTTGTGAGTCTTTGAAGAAAGAGTCATCTTAAAAAGTAAATCATATTTTGTTGAGAAACATCTTTTCTGATACAAAAGTCTTTAACATAAAAACTAGTATAATATGAATTGATTAAAAAAAATGTCACACACAATGAAGAGTTCGTCAATATTCAGGCCAAATAGTTAGATTCTGCTCATTATTGTAAATATGCAATCATCATAAGGTATTAAATCTAACAATCCTCAGATAATTGCTTTATAAATTGAACAAATAAACCTAGATATACATGTTCTTGTTAATCAAGTTGCTTAATCATTAGATAAAGTGTCCTTGTTCTATTTGCAAGAGTTATTTATCTAACAGATATTGCAAAGAAATAATTATGAAGATGAACTTGAAGAAAATCAAGGTCTTCAAAAATACTTTTTTATTGTTCCTCCCTTTCTTATGTCATTTTGATATATTTTTTATAATCCATTCCTCCAAATATGGTTGAGGAAAAGTTATAACTAACTTTATTAGTTATTGGTTATGACTTAATTGACTTTAATTAAGTTAATTAGATTTTAGTTATCACTTAACTCATTTATACTTTTAAAATGAGTCTTAAAATAAAAAATTAAAAATAATAAATAAAGGAGACTCGATCTAATAGGGTGGGGGACCTTAGACATTATAATCACCTAAATAAAATAATTTATGCAAAATATTTAAAACAACATAAGTTATTAAATGAAAATATCACATCTAACATTTTTTCATATGATTTATATATAAGATTAAATATACATATCAAAATATATTATCTGAAAATGTCTTAAACCATGAAACCACTATAAAAAAATTAAAATTAATTATCTAAAAAGTATCAAACCATAGAATAATATCTCTAAACACTTCTACTCATCATTTGAATCTATCAGTATTTCAATAAGTGGATAAGCCTTATTAGTTATGTATTTAGTGTAACTCATAGTGGTTTTTGGGGACTCAATTAAGTTAACTACAGTATCATCTTATTCATCATCTACCACCAACTTAACCTTTTTAACAATTCTGGTGATTGTTGGTGATGTTGAAGGGCTGATTTCTTTCCTTTTTTGGTTAAGTGGTACTATTCTCTCTTCTTCTAGTAGATGACAAGGAAAATATGCAAGGTTAAGCCTTAGAATAAGCTGCATATGGACTAGCAGGTTCAAGAGATGGTTTTTTTTTGTTCAAAGGCACTAAAATAAGAGAGTGTTTTTGTGGCATGAGATTTCACCCTTGTGGA